>JAAKBD010000108.1:0-104849 GCA_012656105.1 Phytophthora syringae
CACACGAAATCTACATGCATCAAGCCGAATGTGCACTGGCAGGCAACAACGACGACGCCGAGTCCAAAACTGACTTCGCTGTTAGCACAGCGGACCGCAGATCAGGCAGCGAAGACACTCTGTAGACCAATAGCGCTGCAGACAGCGAAGACACTCTGTAGACCACTACGTGTAATAGCGCTGCAGACAGCGAAGACGCGGTCTCCACTTCCACACCGAGTTCTTGCTTCAAAGCTTCAAATTGGGCACTGAATACACCAATTATGATCCGCCACAGTGATGCTCGTCTACAAATTGGCACAGTACCCATTTTCTGTCCCGAAATAGGTGTGCCTAACCGCGGTCCGGACCGGTCTCTCGAACCGTCGTATTCGTACTTAGCCAAAGTCCGGCTCTCCGACCAACCAATGGCTCAGCGGAAGAGGTACGCCGCACGAAGCACGCAGCTCTTAGTTCGGTTCTTTAAGTCTTTCGGAAGCAAAAACATCACCATGTCCTCCACTGGAATCGCCGTGGGCCTGAACAAGGGTTTCCCCATCAACAAGAAGCAGGTGGCTGCTCGCCCCGCTTCCCGCAAGGGAGTAAGTTGCTATTTTTTCAGCAGAAGAGCACCCAAGAGCCACAGACAGGAATTGGAGGGACACAAGCAGCAAACAGGAGCTAACGTTTAGCTGTGTGTGGTTGATGTGGTGCAGCGCGCCGGCAAGAAGACCAAACTCGTGCGCGACATCGTGCGCGAGGTGGTGGGCCTCATGCCGTACGAGAAGCGCATCCTTGACATGATCAAGAGCGGCGGCTCGTCGGCTGAGAAGCGTATCTACAAGTTCTCCAAGAAGCGCGTACGTACTCGCCTCAGATGCAGCCACGTCCGCTTCTTCCCAGTAGAACCGACTGGAAGGAAGCGTGTCTATTGTCTACAGTGCTAACGATTCTTTGCTTCTTCTTCATTTCAGCTCGGAACGCACCGTCGTGCTCTGCAGAAGCGCGAGGAGATGAAGGCGTACTACGCCGCTCTCCGTGCCAAGGCCGCTCACCACGCTTAGGGACGAGAAACCGACACAGTTCCGGGATTGCGGAGATGGGGAGACCCGACTTGGCAGTGGGTCGGGGCGGGCACGGAATAACTTTCGACGGTGGCGTGATGTCCACTTGCCGACTGCTCTCGCGCGCGGTCGCTGAGCTCTGCTGAGAGCGGCGCTGTGCGTTGCCCGTTGGCTTGGGCTGCTTCGTCTCCGTCGCTTCATTATTCGAAATAAAGGATCGCCAATCACTGCTTCAAGTCCCCGGCGCGCCCAGCGTGTCAACGTGTTTTCCTGTATGTTTATCGGCATTTGTGCGTATCTAATGCATTTTTCAGGTGTCCAAGAATGAATTTCAGGTGTCTAGCTGCTTCAACTTGCATTGGTTCCTACGACTATTGAAGTATCTAAGACCAAATCTGGTTTGCTGCGGTATCGCGTGCAGTAGCACAACAGGAAGCGAAAATAGCAGTTGATGCGGCCGTTGCAGACAATCCCAGTTTTGGCTTCGACTTTTTGGTGGCAGTTTTTCAGCTCGATCGCATGGGCTCGCTTATAAATAGGCAGTAATCAGAACGCGTGCGCCCAGCGCAGGGGAGGAGGCCGTGGGGACGAGTCGAATCTTAGAACACCCGCGAGCCTCCATCACGCTTCACGCCGACGACTGCAAGCAGCGAAAGCGACCAGAACACCAGGACGATCACCGCAACTCGAGCCAAAGTGGAGGAGTGCAAACCCCCACCGCGAGGAACCGAACCGGGGCCGACGGGTCGCCGCTCCATCAGCTGCCAAGAATACTCGAGCTGTTGCGCTGCCCCGTGGATTTCTTCGCCCATGGGGATCGAAGCCAAGGAGCAGCGGCGCCGGATGCTGCTGCACTCGATGGCGGCGCTGGCTCGTCGCAGTGTCAGCAGCACTTCGAGTACTGGAGGCGACGCCGCCGTCCTTTCTGCTGCCAATAGCTTGTCAACGGTGCCGTGTTCGACGCAGCATGGCGACTCGGAGCTGCATAAGGAGCCACCGCCGGGTCCTTGCATCTTACCAGCTGCTCGTCACCTTCTCATAGCTCCACTGCGAGCGTCGCCATTGAGAATCTCGCAGTCTTCGCCTCGACTTGTAGGTGTCTCGGTGGTCGAAAGCGAGCTGACGACTGTAGTGGATCAAGTTGAAGTTGAAAACCAATGCCAAGCCAGAACCACTGCCAGCCACGTGCTGTCGAGGCGCGCGACGAGTGTCCTGGAGAACTCGAGCGACAACACGGGAGTGACGAG
The DNA here is from genome assembly GCA_012656105.1 of Phytophthora syringae. NCBI lineage: Eukaryota > Oomycota > Peronosporomycetes > Peronosporales > Peronosporaceae > Phytophthora > Phytophthora syringae. The sequence continues at coordinate 2,291 of JAAKBD010000108.1, forward strand.
TCCGTCATGTACGCAGTGGCTCTGCTGCGTAAACTTCAACAACATGCGCGTGAGAGCGAGCGTGGCGAGGCGGCCGTGCAACGCGAGCAGATTGACCTGATCCTGCATGGCTTCTCGCGCGCTCTTGAAACGGTGACGTCGACTTGGGACGCGCGGAGCGTTGAGAACACGATGCAAAAGCTCTTCGACACGCACTCGAACGTTTTCGATGAGAGCATGCAAAACTTCTTCATCCAGAACTTCCTGCATGAATCCGAGAGTGCCAAGACTTTCCGCACGGCGCTGCGTCGGACGAGCATCTTACGCCGGTGTCTGCTAGCGATGTATTCCGATGGTGGAGGCCGCAGAAGCAACAGTGTGAGTGACGACAAAGGAATCGCCGCTCGCCGTTGGAGTGACGCAGTGACGCGAATCATGAAGCAGAAGGAAGACGAACGCCGACGACACTCGATTGAAGTGTGTCCTGAAGTCACGAATCCGTCCATTGTGTCGGCCGTGAAAACGAAATCGCCAACATTGACTCCTGGAACTTCAACGTGTTCGCGGTACGGTGCTATACTCCCAATGTTTTAAACCGTGTTGTCTTCAGTGATATCCGAGCGCGAATGCTGATAATTGATGTTTTTCCCCTATCCAGATCGCGACGGCAATTCCGGGTCAAGCATTGTGCATCGTCGGTAATGCGCTGCTCGAGCAGTATGATTTTTGCTGTCACTTTCGGACAACCAAAGTGCGCGTTCAATCTTTTTGCGGCAGTAAGTTCCATCCCTCGCATTTTCTGCTGTTGCTCCCGCTTGCTGTGTCGGGTGCTCACCGTTCACGTCTTATCAATGTCTTAGTGTTCAGCGAAGGTATCATGCCCACCCGTATCACAACGGTATTGTCGCCGAACCTGTCTTGATAGTATTGGTGCCGCTGGTGCTGACAAATTTGCCACGTTTTCGTGTCCGTGTGCTTCGATAGCCGAGCATGCCGCAGACGTCACACAAACGCTTCACCATTTTTTATCGGTTGGGAACCTGGGAACTCTATTCACCGAGCGAACAAAGTGCACTGCACTCTTGGCAGCGATCATTCACGATGTTGTACGTGCAGTTGCAGTTTCGTTATCTGCAATTTCTCCGCATCATTAACGCTCTCTCGTGTCTTCTCCTGTCATGTCCAGGGCCACACAAGCTACAGCAACAATTTCCATATTACCATCAACGACGATTTGGCCGTACAATACGTGTACCGCTCTCCACTTGAGCACATGCACTGCGCACTAGCCTTTCAGTTGATGAAGGACCCCGAGTGTAATATCCTCCAGGGTCTAACAAAAGTCGAGCAACACGAGGTGAGCACAGAGCTACCGCATCCCTCGTCCCCCGACTCACTTTGGTACCCTTCCCAGGTCCGCAACTTGATCACCGACATGGTGCTCGCCACCGACAACAGCGTGCATTCCGCGTACTTGGGCAAACTGGACAACCTCGTCCGAAGGTAGCACTCTCCAACCGTAAACTCCATCCCCCACAGCACCACTAACTGACGAAAATGCCTGTCTTGTCCTCTATCAGAGCCACCGAAGAAGGCTGGAAAGCTGCGGACCCGGACGACGACCGACTGGTGCTGCAGATGGCGCTGCACGCCGCGGACGTGTCCAACCCGACCAAGTCGCTGCGCACGTACCTCCTCTGGACCGAGCGCATCACGCACGAGTTCTACCAGCAGGGCGACAAGGAGCGCGAGCTGCTGCTGCCCGTGAGCATCGGCTACGACCGCGAGCAGCCCATCCCCCTCGAGAAGATGCAGGCGGGCTTCATCATCGGCATCGTGCGGCCGCTCTACGTGTCGCTCAGCCACCTGCCGAGCGCGTGTCTGGGCCACTGCATGGCGCAGCTGGACGCCAACTTGACCCACTGGCAGGACGAGATCAACCGCAACCAGCCGCCGAAGCCCGCGGCCGCCCCGGACGAAGGAGCGGACGCCATCGAGTGCACGTAGCAGCAACTATCCCCATAGGCAGGTAGTTAACTTAATGACGATGTGTTCTACACCAAATCCTGACTAAGTGCGATGTTTAGCCAATCAGCGGACAGAAGAGCACGGCCTCCCGTCCGCCTCTCGTTTTTGACCCCTACTGTCTAAAAGCCCAAGAAACTTTAGACCGCCCGAGAAGATGCTGAGCCTCGTGAAGAAAGTGGCGACCGCGGCCAAGCCGACGGCCCGCCGTACGCCCGCGCAGTCGCGTCTGATGAGCGGCCACGGCCCGGCCCCTGTCGAGGGAAGCCTGGAGGCCAAGGTCCGCCACTACCTGCCGAAGGACTACCACGTACGTAGAAAATACGATCATATTATGATCTTGTATAGGAGGTTCTGACGGTTTTATTTGTTTTTATTTATTTATTTTGCAGATTGTGCTGGCCACGCTGGGTGCCTACGCGACGATCATCATGCTGTTCAAGCTCAAGCCGTCCAAGAAGAAAGAGGAGGAGATCGTCATCCGTACGTTGACTGTCTTTTCGATCTGCTTTTGGGGGTCCTTAGTCTAATTTATTTTTATTTTTATTTACTGAATTGTGTGCAGCCTCCAGCTCGAGCTCGACCTCTTCCACGTCCATCCCGTCGCTCTTTGACGACGAGTTCGACGAGTGGTCGAAGCTGCCGGGCAACCTCGCCAAGTGGGAGGAGAGCCTCGAGACCATCGGCAACTAAGCTAGCTGCGGCGAATGACGCAGGCAGCAGTCGGACTAGGAGGCAGGACCGTCGTCCTTCTCCTGCTTGAAAGGGAGAGGAAGTGTGTGCCAACTTTGGTCATGGGGACCCCGAGATGAAAAATGTTAAGGCCCAGCCTGCACAAAGTGAACTGTGTCGCCTCATGCTTGGCCATTCCATCCGTTTTGTCGGCTTATAACGTGGCAAGAAACAGAAAACTCCAGTCCGGCAATTGCTTTCTTGGCCTTGATGCACCGTACAACTCGAATCTTGGCCAGGACTTCAACTATGCAAACCTAGTGCACACGACTGCACTTGATGCAACGGTCTAACCAATCTAAAGCGACCAACACACGAGGTACACGGTGGTTGATATATAGCGAATTAAGAATGAAAGCACGGCGGGCGTGAGAAGTCCCCGCGGGCAGTCTGACTAGTCTCCGATGGAGCCGAATTCAGGAGACCCGTCACCGCGCAGCCGCTCGCAAAGCATCGGCTCGTAGTGGTCGCCGCCACGATCGCTACCGGTTAATCGCATGAGCAAAAACCACGGTGCGTGGCCCTTTGAGTGGCAGATCGTGCTCTGCTCTAGGCCAACTTCACCCCGGGGCCTGTGCGGGAGGAAGAACATCTTACCGCACCCCACCAATACGACAAAGATGTCACGCTGGTATGCAGTCGCCAGCGCCTCCAGTACGAAATCATCCCCCACGCCACACGCGAGTTGTCAGGATCGTTGTCCACCGAGATGAGTCCGCGACTGCTGTAGTTAAGACCGATGAGGAAGTGTGCGTTGTCACCACGTCCCACCTTCATGTAGTCACAGTACGTGTGGGCGTTCACAATCGGCTGAGCCAACTCCGTGTACACCGCTTCCGCTGCTTTTCCCCACGAGTACCCGCGCTTCTGAAGCTCGTCGCACTTGTTCAGCAGCATCTTCTTGTCGCTCTTACGCGCAACAAACCGCCGAGTTTGTACCGGACTCACGCCCCATCCCCCTTCAGCGCAGGGTAGTACAAGTTCTGGATGGCCTTGTCGATCTTTTGCTGCTCCTCTGGCGAGCTCGCGTTGTAGTGCGCAAGGAAGAACTTGGTGGCCACTTCGCGGATACCTTCGGGCGACAACGGCTCGCACTCCTCCGTGTATAGCAGCAGCTGCTCCATCGACAGGAAGAGGCAGTCTCCAAAGGGCAGCACCGGAGCCAGGTACTTGACGCTGTAGGCCGTGTCATGCGGCTCGTAGGAGACGCCGTCCTCCTCCAGCACACGCAGCAAGTCGCGACTACTTGAGTCGATGTTGGACACGCGTTGCCAACCCATGCACACCGTCACGGGGCGGTCCACCACAGCAGGTCTCGCAGTCATCACGAACCGCTCCACCTTGGGTCGTCTCGGGGTCAGCAGCACCTTCTTGGGTTGCGCCTGTACATTGCATAGCAGTTGACATAGTTAGATTTCTTGTTTACGTAGCGATTTGGCTTCTCTGCACGCACCATGGCCTGGTACTGCGAGTACGCCAAGAGACGCGAGTCCAGCGCGTGTTGCGCGTCCATGACCGCTTCGCTGTAGCCATCGTGGATGGTGATCTGCGTGGACGCGTCCAGCGCCGGCAGGAACGGCATGGCCACCGGCATCTGCTCCACTTCCACCGACCCCGCGTCCGAGTCCGAGTCGGCAAACGTCGCGCACTCGTCCGAAGACGACGTGGAGGCCGACGTCGCAGCCGTGGGGGAGGCCGGCAGCTCCTGCGAAACGTGGCAGGCGCTCGAGTCGCTCAGCTTCTGCGTGAGCACGAACACGTACTCCTTCTCCTCCTGCATGGCTTGGGGCTTCTTCTTCTTCTGCGCTCGGGCTTGCTTCAAAAGGGGATGATCTGAGAAAAGAACCGGCCTTTTTTCTTGTCGGGGACACGAATGACACTTCATAAAACTGCTCAATTGACTTATTCGGGACCCGGGTTTGTGGACCCGGGGAGTCGCAGTTCAAAGTGTCAAGCGCAACGCAGCGGCAGCGTGAATTCCCTATCGGAAACATCGCCACCTCCGCCGTCCGACACCTCTTCAAGGTTTTCGTCTTCGGACGCTCTCGGATCATCTTGCAAGCGAGGAACCGATACCTCCAGCTCGAGCAGTAACCAGCACCAAAAACAACGTCCCCAGCCTCAGCGTGGACACGAACCTCCCGTTGGGATCACGAGTCTGGAGTCCACGATGTGGCCGCAGTCTCCGTACAAGTCAACTGCAGCTTTCAGAACGAACAACAGCCACCACTGCAACAGCTTCGTCGACCTGCTCATGGACCTGAAGATCGTAAGGTGCATCCAAACCCCTGCCGTTTCGGAGACGTGCATCTTTCAGGAGACATCCATTCGACACCGCGATAAGCCGTAAGAATCGTGACATTTTCCAAGAGAACTACATAAGTACAGCAAATACATGCAGCCTCTGTGCAGGTTCTAGTTCGTCATTGACCCTCAGTGTGCGGGGACTCTGGTTGTGTAGGAACCTGGCGCATTAAAATTCATACTACGTATCCGTGATGGACAACCCGTGACCACGCCGTTTCCCGTGCCAGCTGTAATTTTAGCGAATCACAACAGCACAAATAAATAATTATATCCAATGAGGGAAGGCCCCTTCTCGATCTTCCCATCGATCTTCCAGCATTTGGAAAAGAAGCTACCACGGACGATGCCTTAGAGGCAGCCATGTGTTCTGTTTCGAGCAGGAAGGGGATAGCGACGAAGATGACAATCTCGACAGTTCAAGAGTACGTCAGGTATATTGTCGAAGTGTGGAGCGTGTCTGGCTGGTATGTGCGGCTGGAGTCGAAGCAATCGCCCACGAGTACGAACTGATTGAGGAGCTAGAGGAATACAACGACGACTTGGGTCGGACCTCCAAGTTAGCGGCCGCAATAGACACGGATCCATGCAGCCGATGCGCGTTTGTTGGATCGAGATCTCTGGATCGGTGTGAACGGAGCTCTGCTGAGGCGTTGGCTCGGACCTTTACTTGACCCCGAGCTCGTGGCCGGCTGTCATTTGTGCGGGAGATTGTGGAGGTGCTAAAGGTCTCTGGGGGCGTTTTGTTGCGGAGTTGGAAGGATGACAGCGACAGAGATGACAACTTATTTTGACTGTATTAATAACAGGGAACAGATTGAAACAATTGAGTGAATCAGGACGTCAGCCCAGCCGTTGTAGTTGCAGCCACGTCTGGTAGAGTGCCGTACCATGAAGCGGCAAGCGCCTATGATACTGAAAAGACAGTCATCCATCCTCTGAGTAAAGAACCCTATACAATATCGGTACCGTATTTCGCATGTAGAGCGATACACTCGTGTTAAAAAGGGTAGGTAATCCGTCAAAAACAATGCTTCAAGATTGGTAAAGTTCATAAACAAAAATCTCTATCTTTAGACAACTGCCTCTTCGATGATGAACTCGAAGTCGCTGCTTTCGTCGACACATTGTCCTTCTAGCAGCGACAGTTTCTCTAGTTGCGCTATCAGCTCGCTCGACGCAACACAGCTCGCACTTGGCTTGAGCTTGCTTCCTCTAAATCCATTGGAAATAATCGTGGCAGACAGAGAGGCCCATGAACCTTCAATCCAGTCGCATATCTTGGCCCTATCTGGGGCAATCAGCTTGAACTTCGTGCCAGCAACTCGAGGCCTCATGATCTGGTCTTGCATGTCGGCATGCCAAAGCTGACGCAGACGTGCCTTCAATGGAAAGTTCCAAGCCACGTCAGCTGGCTGGGAGACAGACGTCGCGTTTTTGGGGACTTTCATGAGGACTACGTTGATTGATGTAGCGTAGTCGACCACTTGTTGGGTCCAATGACCGCTAAAGTCATCCCACAGCAGCAAAATAGGCTCGTTTGGGGAGGATCTGTGCCCAAAGTAGCGTTCTAGAAAGAGAACCGACAGATCTTGGTTCCACCACCCTGAAAAGTATCAAAATAAATATTGGTGAGTCACTAAATAAAACAAGCCTTCAACCACAGCGTACCTTTGGTATTACCGTAGACTGCCAAATCGTGGCTCGCTAAAATGACTTTGATGTCATTCCAAATACGAGCGCCGAACCCATTGCGTTCCTCAATGTTGTTTTTTTCTTGGGTTGCTTTGTTTTTTGATGGTTTCGCTTTCATCACAACGGAAGGGGTGTACTTATTACCGTCGCTGTCGCCCAGCAGCATTGTCGTGACGCGTTCCTTCGACGCCCCACTGCAACGAACCCAGACGGTCTTTTCCCCGCGCTTGGGAATAGTCTTCTTGGCTACGTATTCGAAAAATACCGCTGCATCAATCAGAGTTAGAAAGCGTTAATTGCGTGTAAAATTAGTAAAATGGGCAAAATAAACTCTAAAACTTCGTTACCAGTCTGATCGGCGTTGTAAACGCGCTTGATGCCAAGGTCTTGCATTGTAGCAGCAACACGGGCTGAAAATTCTTCTGCAATCGCGGCGAGGTCAGGAGGACAGACTTGGCCCTGGCGAGTTGGAGCGCGTAAGCTAAAACGGTGGCGTTTTTAAAGCCGCCGACCCATTTGTCGGACGCTTCGAAGTCATTGATGTCGGCGGCTTCAGCGAGCTCACGGGCTTTCACAGTCAGCATCTGTACTGAGACAGGAACTCCCTCGTCTCGAAGCTGGTTGACCCACACTACAATACTTTCCTCTGTTTCCTTACATAGAATTGAAGACGTCCCTACCTCGCGAAGCTTCATGTGAGCTCCCTTGTGAGCACAAGCAGCTTCCTCCAGCTTGGTTTGCTCACGTCGCCAGCGCAGAATTTGGACCCGCTTGCTTTGATACGACTTATCTGCTAGGTTGGGGTAGAAATGAGCAACCGTGGCCTTCATATCACCCGAACGTTGAAGTCTCCCCAGAACCGCTAGCTTCTTGTCGATGGATTCCGCATGGAGCTTGTACTGCTGCACGTGGCGGCCACAGCCGCCGCGCCGGGGCGCCCTTTAGGCTTGACACGAGCCATTCACTTTTGCTGTGAATTTTCTAAATCAAGTGTCACTGTTTTCAGTTTAGTGTCATGTGTCGCTCAACATGCGATTTTTGGGATTGCTGTTCTGAGCAACGATTGGCTAGAGGAAGGGTGTATCGCTCTACATGCGGTATCGCTCTACATGCGAAATACGGTATTGACTCATATCATCAGATTAGCTTCGCTTCTCCTGACGCACAGCGTTCAATTTTGCTATTCCTGAAGCCAATTGGCCTCTGCGGCTCATCAGGAGGACTGCTTTGGAACTACGGCCTCGACTGCAGCCCGATAGTATTGCATTATCATCTGACGCTGCATTTTCCCTTTTTATCGATGAAAAATCGAGGCGGCTTTAGCACGTTTGGTCGGGTTTCTCAATGAATTATTCCTTTCTGCAAGCAAGATGCACACCTTTCGATAGCTCTATTCACGGGCTTTCAACAGAGCCGATCGCTGAAGCAAATGACGCGCTCAAGTGGAAGAGAAACACCACTGAATTCGACCGATTCCCGAATTTGGTGCCTCGGAACCTGGTTTAACGGGCTTTTGTACCGGCTATTTATAGTGGCACGGTTTCTGGCGCGCCTGGAGGTCGAAAAGGCGGTGTCTTCGGGACTCGATATCTCTGCCCCACTTCATGCAAAAAAATCAAGCAGTGCACTGTGAAACAGAGCTAGTCTTCCTCTTTCTTTTGATGTATCTCTTTCCTCGAATGGATCAGTCTATCATCGCTTTTGGTGGACCCAAAATTGGCACAGAATCTGTCGAACACGTATAGTACTACGTAGTACTACATTAGTACGTAGTACATGTGTAGGGGCAACATTAAACCTGAAAACGCGGGACATTCATAAGCAGATAAAAGCCATGATCTTGGAAAACCAAACTAAACGCGTCTCAAGCTGAAGTTCATCGACACATCCGGGTTGAAGCAGCTTACCATCGTTAGAAACGTGTCTGGCGCATCGTGGAGAGTAAATCTCTCGCAAACATCGGAGTCAGGACCTACCACAACAAAAGCGCGTTTCAGTTTCTTCAGCAACTGGTTTTTATCCATCTCTTCGTTCAGTTTCTCCAGTTTGTCTGGCTTGAACGTTTTCTCGCTGAAATCGTCACCTGAATGTAAGCCACGATTGTCTCAATCTGACCCCTCTCACGAGGGAACGCTTTACACGTGGTCACTGCGTCGATGAAAGGGAAGAACGGGTAGTTGGGGTGCCAGTAAGTGTTCTCTCCAAGTGTGGGCAAGACACGATAGCACGATGCCTTATCATCGCCACGGCAATCAACGTTGGGCATCATAATCTCGATTTTCTCGTACGTTGACTCTTCCCGCATCTTCAGCACAATCGGTTTCTTTTTGTGAATGCCCCACGAACTGGTGCAGCAATAGCTCGTATGCAACGCCATGGAAGCCGGCACCAACAGCTTTTGCATACTTGTACACATTTAGCTGCTTTGCCGTGTCGACATGCTGTCCCAAGTTGCTCAACACATATCCCGAATCCACAACTAGTTTCCAATGGAGACTGTCATAGTAGTGCCTTTCGTCGCGGGGGTCCGCGACGTAATGACGACGCAGTCGATCCACTCGGTCCTTGCCTTCTCCCCCACCGTAGTTGTACACCAAATCAAATGCTTGGAAATTTGTTACGGAGTTGCAATCTTTTACTACTCGCATCTTAAGCAAGTTCCGTGTTCTACAGAACTCGCGCAAGCTCCCGCCACTGTAGAAGTACTGCTCGTTAACAAGCTTTTCCCAAGGCGTGTCTTGCCGCATCTTCTTGCGCAGACCAGTTTCAATCACCCATTCCGTTAACTTCGCGTAGTGCAGCAGGTCACGTTCACGCCACACCGGCAAAACAACGACACGTGAACTGTCATCCTTTTTCGCATCGAACTGGCACGATGTCGCTAGAAACTTAAAAGGAGCAGGTCCGGTTGTCGAACTGTCCGTTTCGCTTTGCGGATAACCATCAACGAGAACAATTGCATCCTCAGCTTCAGCTTGCTCATGAATCGCAAACAAATCCTTCGGACGGAGGTTTGTTCGTCGCGCGCATTTTCCTTTGCCGTCCAAGAACAAAGCTGCGTTCTTTGCTTTTACGTTTTTAAGCGACGTATAATAAGCACCTTCTTCTTCTCAATACACGCCAAATAAAGCCCAACAAGCATAAGAAAGCAGGACTTTCCGACACCCGGTGAGCCGACGATCACAACGCGATCGTCGCTGAACAGCAGTCCCTTGATCACCTCCCAGAACACCACTTCTTTCATCCGAACGAAATAGTGCGGGGGAAGTCGCCGAAGCCCTTCCAAAATTCGTGTAAGCCCGGTGTCAAAACAATCCGTTGAGCACTTTGTTGCTTGTCTGCAAGACCGCCGAGCTGAAACTCGTCTTCATTCATAGAGAAGGACGTGAACTCGGTCAGCGTCTTGGGGGATCGGTCTTTTTCTTCCTGCCCGCAATCACGTCCTCAGCTAGACGCTTTGATCCGACATCCGGTGGTCGAACCTTCACCAGCACGTGAATCTGGCAGGGCAATGGAGGATCCATTCCTCTAATCTCGTCCTTCAGCGGGTATTCCCCTGTAGCTCTTTTTTTCTCCGTTATCGCTTCGATGAGAGTAGTCTTCCCGCCCTTCTTCAGCACCTTCACATCTTCACTGTCGCTCTTCAGCCACGCGGTGTCCTGCTTCGCCAGGAAGAGCTGCAGGTCCTTGGCGCCACAAGTGATTGTCGCCGAGTTCTTGAACTTGATCTCTTCCTTCAAGTGGCCCACTGACAGACTCGGGTCAATGTCCACAGGAAACGCACTCCCAGCCGCCCCAACGACCACACAGAAGAGAGTCACCATCTTGCTCGAGGCGGCAAATTCTCGAATGAGAGAGAGAGAATTTTGGTACCGAATTCCCTATGTCAAGACATACGATATGTCAAGGCATACACATGGGTTTCAACCAATAGGCAAGCGACCTTTGCATACCACCGTGCACCCCATGTCAAGGCATACAGCAGAGCCGCACCAGTCAATCCAGTGCATCATCCGATGTCTTTCGAGCGGAGGAAGCGCCCAAAAGGGCGAGAGCGTCTACCGGGGGCCTCGGTCGGTCATCAAAGCAGTATAAGTTGACATCGTTTTCAGCATAGGAGAAGCTGCAAGTCCTCGACCATTTAGCTGAGCACGGTCGCATCGATAGCACGATTAAACACTTCTATCCCACGCTAGCATCTAGTAAGTTTGACAGCCGTCGGGTCCTAATTCTTTCCTGGCGCCGGAAGAGAGAGCAAGTCGAAGGCCTCTACAAGCAAAAGGGCGGCGCAGGCAAACGCAAAGCACGCTGGCGAGGCAAAATGGTGCCCAGCCCGACCTGCCAAGAATGCCAGCTCGTTAGGTGGGTTAACGAGCTGAGGGAGGAGGGTGTTCCAGTCTCGTCGACGATGCTGCGTATTCAAGCGGGGAGTTAGCTACAGCGGCAGGGATTTCATCTTTTAAGGCGTCATGGAGCTGGCAGAAGCACTTTAAACAGCGCCATCGACTGTCGTTGCGCTGCAAAACACGTCAAGGTCAAATCAAGCCGCCCGAGTTGACAAGAATTGCCGAAGAGTTCGCAGAGAAGGTGAAGCAAAAGGCTGCTGAAATTGGTGCAAACCGCATTTTTAATGCGGATCAGACAGGTTTGAGTTGCTTCGTATTTTGTTTCGATAATGGTTTTACTAACACTGTATTTTAATTATTTTTATGCGGTGTAGCTGCTTGCTTCGAGTATCTTCCGAAGAAGACACTAGCTAGAACAGGAAGCAAGACAGTATGGGTGCGTTGCGGTGGTAAAACTAAAGATCGTGCTACCGTTATGCTGCTTGGCGATTCGATCGGTACGAAATACGATCCTTTCGTCGTGTTCAAGGTGCCGCCGTCAAAAGTACTGACACGTCGAGAAGAAAACGACAAACTTCGACACGGCTTCAGCGAAGGAATGTGGCGGAAAGTAATTTCTGGGTCCCAACGTGAGTGCAACATGCAGGTCTACGCTAACACAAAAGGTAATTTGCGGTCTGTTCTATTTGATTTGAGCGTAAACTGATAAGTGCTGAATATGTTTGCTGTTGGATAGGCTGGTGGAATAGCTACCTGACAAATGAGTTTTTGAACTTCCATTTTGCGAGTCGCCCTGCACCCCAAGAGTCAATACTTTTGCTTCTCGACGATTTCTCAGGCCATTGGTCCGATGAAGTCGTCGAGAATGCAAAGGCTATCAACGTGACCATCATGAAGGTGCCGCCAAATGCGACCTCAGTCGCTCAGCCTGCAGACGCTACATGGAATGGCCCGCTCAAAGCCAGACTACGAAATACGTGGATCGGCGACCTACTCGAGCAGCTTCGCGCACGAACACCAAATCAAGCGTTTAAGCTCGTGCCGCCTTGTCGGAGGCGCTTGTGCAGCTGGATCTGTGCTGCGTGGAGCGATATTGCAGCTTCAACCATTATAGCAGGCTTCAAGAAGTGTGGTTTGCTAGGCGATGTTGCCGAAGAGTTCCCTGAAGAGCAAGTTGAAGTGCAAGATGCTGGTGATGTTGTCGGGGAGGTTATTCGCGCTGGTTTGATCGACGAGGCAGTCGGCCAGTTCAGCTTAGAGGACGATTTTGACGAGGTATTTCACGCGGTAGTCTCGGTTAGCGCTGAAATATAAAACAAATTTACATTGATAGAAGTTTGCAAGGTTGCAAGTTCAATTAGCCGGGACAGGTCTCCGCACGGCTATATTCCCCACCTTGGTTGTATGTCTTGACATAGGGAATTCGGTACAGTGTCGTACCTAATCGTGAGGTGAAAGAAGAGACAACCTCCCAACAAAACTTTCGTCGGCCATTTGCATTTCCAGCGATCCCCGGTCACTGATTGGCTGTAGAGTGAATCACTCTGTGATGGGGTTGCCTCTCCGGTATACCGGTATTTGCGTCGAGAGGTCAATTTCACGCTCATCGTGCTCTCTCAGCTGCAGCTCTTCGGGCTCTTCCTGCTCTACGCGCCACTGCACGAGGGCGGTCGCTGGAGACGCAGCGACGCAGCGCTACGTACGACCGGGAGTGGGTGTCACAATTCAGCAGCGGCGACGCGCGTTAGAAGACCTGATATACGAGTTGAAAGTCATGCTGGAGAACGCTAAAGTGGAGTACTGACAACGCCGATATGGGGTCACAATGCAAGGACTGAAGCAGCTCCGCACCACTAATAAGGCGACGATGGAAGTTCCGGAAGGTTACGAACTCACAGTGTTCAATAGTTCAACTGTATGAAGCTGGAGACACATCGAAAGCGGTGCCCGTGAGGTTCGTGGACACGAAATTTGGTTTCTACGCCAATACTTTCGCGTTTGAGGAGTTTGAGGGTTTTTCAAGGACAAAGTGAGGCCGGCGATAGCACCCAAGGAGGAGGAAGAAGTGGTGGGGAATGGGGTCGTCGTGGATAATCTCATGGGACCCGAGCCGTCGGAGATTTGGAATCGCTGCTTGCACTGTCCCGAGGTGGAGAGCTATGAGGACGACGAGGTGTCGAGGGACTCGAACGCGACGGAAATGGTCAAGAAACACTTCCGAGTGCCGAAAGACTGGATCTTCCCGCTACGGATGTGCAACTTGGAGCTTGTCGAAGTCATGTGCCCAGCGCAGTCGGTGCCGTACCTCATGTTTTCGGGAACAGATTCCTGACGCCGGAGCTGTGGGAGTAGAGCAAGTTCTATTACTTCTATGGGTGGTGATGGTCTAGAGTTCTTCTCGAGCTGATTTGGGCTGGTCAGTCAACGGTGGGCTGGCGGAAAACTGCTTCCAGGGGATGTCCCTGCTGGGTAAAACGAGTGGTGCAGTGGTGTGGATTTTGCGAGGCCGTCGAGATGTCGCAGCGTGGATTGAGTGCTGAACGTCACTGATTTCGGCGACCTGTACGACTGGCGTCCACAGGGCCCAAGCTGCCTCCACCTCATCCAGGTCTGCGAATTTTTCGGTGGCACCATTCGATACGTCTCGCAACAAGATGTCGTACGCTGATGGTTCATCACCAAGTTCTCATGCCAACGCTTCGTGGTCATACTCCATCGAGTTGTGGTTGGTTTGCTTGGGGGTTATGACGCGGTGGTCACCCGGACGCAGATATTCCCACCCGTCAGGAAGTTTGAAGTCCCCAGGACTTCAATTACGTTACAAGTCCATTCGAATCTATGACTTTGTATATACTTGGTCAAAACGACGCATTTTTGGACTAGAGTGATGGGTTGCCTCTCCGGTATACCGGTATTTTGGCGAAAAAGACGCATTTTGATGGCACGCGAGATGGTTGCAGACTACATGCCATCGATCTACTGGGCGGGCAAGTGGAAGCAAGATGGATGTCTGATCAGCTCGCAGTCGCAAGTGAGGTGCACCACGTCGGCGCAGGCACTTGGAAAACGGCGCTAGGTGACCTGCTGGTCGACTATGGACGGTGGTGGCGCGCTGACACCTGAGGATTCCTCGCAGGATCGATTGCGGCAGATCGACCGGGAAAGAACGGAAAGGAGGAGAGCCGCAGAAACTTCGGTCGAGCGCAGTCGCCGGCTAGAGAGAGATCGTGCTCGTCGGGCTGCTAAGAGGGCAGCTGAAACATCGCCGGAGCGCCAACAGAGACGAGAGAGGGAGCGAGAGCGGCGAGCAAAGAAGAAGGCGGATGAGACGTCACCGGAGCGTCGACAGCGTGCTGAGAGGGAGCGGGCTCGACGAGAAAAGAAAAACAGGAGGAAACTCCGCAAGAAACAGTGGCTCGCCGAGAAAGGGAACGCGGCTGGCGTGTGAAACAAAAAGCAAGAGCTAAACACCACCGCGTTGATATTCGGCAGCAAGCTGGCGATATATTACGCGAGCTGAGTGAGCGGGTGCTAACGAGTCCTGAATTTACTGAAGCAGAAATCCAAAGTATGAGTGCTGGTCAGCGGTTCACGAGTGATCCTCGTCTTTCCCTCGCTTACTACTATTGCTGTGGAGTTGACCCAAAAGGTTTCGTCTTTGGTGATGAGCAGCTAAATGGAAAAGGTGGCGACGGTGAGATATCACGCGGGCGTCTCGAAGAGGTACTAAACGAGTATCCAAAGCCGTCGGATACAGCCGCCTGTCAGAAGCTGGTAAATGCGTTAGAGTCTGAGTCGACAGATATTTGGGCCTGTGTATCATGCGGTCGTGTTCTGCTGGAAAATGAGAGCAAACGAAAGGGCGTTGTTCGTTCGCTACGAGACCTGGGTTCTCAATTTGTATTAAACGATTTGGAGCGGGAGAAACTTTTGAGAGTTGCAGCGAGGATGTGGTGAAGAAGTATCGACAGGTGTACATTGATGGCGAGGACATGTACCGGTATCACTTAATTCCGGAGTTAGTTCGCGATCAAGAAGCTATCCCGTTGTGCGAAAAATGTGCAGCAGATCCGCGTAAGAGCCCTTTTAGTGTGGCCAGCGGACACGATTACGGTCGCATAGCTGATTTGCCCGAGCTGAGCTCGGTTGCCTTGGGATGCATCGCTCCTGTTCGGTGCTTTGGTACGGAGATATCGTTATTCGGGAAACACTCTAGCGGCCATGTTATATGTTTTCCTTCGGATGGCCCAACTGAAATAGCAAGGGTTTTGCCTTGCGTTGGTCCGGACTGCATGCCGAGAGTCACTTTTATTAGGCCAGAAGAAGATTGGCGGTTCCAGAAGAAAAGTTTCGGGGTCTATACGACCTTCCTGTAGACACCGTGTATGAATGGCTCCACGTTTTGGGGGCCGTGAATAATATTTTTGCGACGAGCAAATTTGGGTTGATGATTGCGAAAGCCGCAGACGCCGACTGAATGAAATGGCGGCGGCGATTGAAAGCAGCGTCTCTATCTCTAACTGTGTTGATGTTGGAGCACTGGATGACCTCACGACGTCGGAACGATATGGAAACGACATGAACGAAGGCGTGGAACGACCGACTGAGTATCGAGCAGGGGACCCAGTGGTTACACAACAGTCAGCAATTCTTCCCGATACGCGAACTGGGGGTAATCCACAAGTCCCCGGGATAATCGACGCATTACTCGGCTCTCTCTCGCAGTCGGGAAGTGTCGGGCCTGGGCCTGGGCATGGGTCCGTTCTCTTGCCAAATAGCTCTCGAGAGCACGACCCAATTATCGCAATCAAACGTGGTTCTATGCCTATGGTTGAATGGCATGAGAATGCCAAAATGCTGGCTGGTGCTTTTCCTGACTTGTTTCTGACGGGATCGAGCCCTCTGCCATCGGGTTCATTAACGCAAGCACGCATCGACCATTTCATGCATTACTGGGATGGTCGTTTTGATAGGTCTACCCGATTTCTGGCTGTTCTCTTCAACCAAATGCAAAGGCACACTGCTGTAAGAAATGCCGCGCGGGTTGGTACTTCGCGCGGGAGCACATTGAGGTCATTCGGGAAGCTAGCAAGCAGCACCCAGTTTAAGAAGGCGTTAGAGGACGCCACAGAACAACCAGATAGCCCCCGTGCTATAAAGCTCAACGCGGTGTTGCTGCGGCTTCTGTCCCTGGTTGGAGGCACGGTGCCGTTTTCTCCTTTCGAGCGAGCAGCAACACGGCCGAATTTGGGCGCCATGTGATGTCGGTATGGTGTGGGCCAGCACTGGGTGACCATCGCACCGCCGGAACATGATGATTTGTTGTTGCATCGGGTTGCTCAATTACGAAGCTTGGCGCCTTCAATGATCCGAAGAGTGTGTTTTCGCGCAAGACGTGCCGATTTTCCAGCTTGCCCACCGAGCTGCAAGAAATCGCGAGATCCCGACTCGCCGTCTCTAATTTGTACCCAGCCCTTTCGGCGCAAGTATTTGAAAGGCGAATGCGGGCGTTTACGCAGTACCTACTTCGATGCGCCGATAGCTCGGCTACCCGTGTTAGTCGCAATTACTTGGAGCGTGCAAAAGGTATGTTTGGACGGGTGGCCGGGTTTAGCGCGGTCGTGGAGCGTCAAGTAGATGGACGACTGCATCTGCATGCAATCGTGTACGGTGCGGGGGTCACACCGGGGCTACTCACCCGCGCGGCGGCGTGTCCTGCTTTTGGCCTCAAGTAAGACGATGGATTGACGCAATTTGTAGTACAGGGGTGTCCACCGAGGCTCGAGCGCGCTGTGAGACATGGCGAGAGACTCACGGTGGGAGAATGCCCCGTGCATTTGATATTACGGTGCCGGATGCGTCTGTGGATTATCCGGGTTTTGTGCTGGCCGCGGGAATTATGGCTCTGTCGACGAATATTCACACGCACTCGAAGACATGCCGGAAAGGGGCACGCGGTCGGTATAATATACATATTATGTGTCGGCTTTCGCGGCCAGCCGGGGTTCACGACGACAGAACACAACCGTTGATAGTGCGTTTGAAATCTGCAAGTCACCTCGGTAAACGGAGGCGCGCTGAGTTCTCCACTGGGTCTGGTTTGGACGTAGCTGCTGCTAGTGTGACCGGAGCGCGAAGCGGTTGCTTCGCGGGCACACCAACGGAGCGGTTATCTGGGAGCAGTGTCGTTCAGAAAGGGACGCGTTCTTTGTTGAGACCAATCTTTCGCTAGCGTGTCTGTCAAGAGCTCATACCAATTCAGCAATAATCAACGGTCTTGACGCCGGCGACATGGTTGAGGAGTATCAACATTCCTATATGACCAAAGAAAATGGTGGATTGAAA
Source organism: Phytophthora syringae (assembly GCA_012656105.1). Classification (NCBI taxonomy): domain Eukaryota; phylum Oomycota; class Peronosporomycetes; order Peronosporales; family Peronosporaceae; genus Phytophthora; species Phytophthora syringae. Next base: position 19,717 of record JAAKBD010000108.1, read on the forward strand.
AGCAGCGCTGCTGTCATGCTAACTGCACTACGAGACATGGAGAAATATCCAAGTGTTGCGGAGGATAGCGGAACGTACGAGCGCCAAGCGAAGTTTCTCGCGACACGAACGGTTAACGCGTTCACTGGGGCAACGGGTGGCCTCACCAACTGATGGCGTATGCGCTGGCCGGATACAAGTCGTATGTGTCGAGCGATACATTTTGGTATGTTTTTCCTCGTCAACTGCTTTCGTTTGTTGAAGGGGGCGAAACAATTCCTGACGATGCCGACGACGACAGTGAGGACAATTGGTCAAGTGTTTCTGAGGGTGACGATGAAACTGGGGCAAATGCAAATACTCGAAGAGAGAATCAGGATCAGCTGGAGCATAACGCCAATAGCTGCGAGGAGGAGCTCGAAGACGAGAGCGATGTCAGCGTTCAAATTCGTTTAGAGAGACTGATTGCATCTACAATGGACGAGGTCCAATCTGGTGAGTCGAGCAGCAGTAACCCGCGAAAGGCAGGTGCGCGAATGTTTACTGTCGGCGACAAGGTTTTCTTTGTCTCGCAGGCGGAGTCGTATCGTCATCGCGGGGCGTGGTTTGAGGCATATTCTCCATTGGAATTTGAAAATGATCATCGACATTTTGCCTCGAGTGGCGATTGAAGATGGTACGAGTGGCTTCAACGAGGCCGCCCAAAACGACGCGGGCTCGATCTCGCTCCTGACCATCCAGTGAGCCCTCATTTTCAAGGTTTCATTCGGACCAAATTCAGAACTCCGATGATGGGCGGAGCTCCCTTGTCGTCTCTCAACAAGGATGGAGTACATTCTGATGCGCTTGCCAAACTACTTACTGGTATTTGCTTAATGGACGTGTGGGGATTGGTCAGCGGGAAAACTGATCGTGAACTCAACGCTGAGTGTCTGCTCAAGCTTTGTGTGAAATGGAATAGTATCAATTCCAGCTTCATAAACAAAGGGAGATATCAAGTCGTTGAAAACATTTTGCAAAAATCTTATCGCTGTGCGCGCAATGAGAAGACATGTTCGGAATGGAGAAGCAGAAATGCGGACTTGTGGACCGGCCACATTTCCGCGCCCGTCCGAAGCTCGAAGCAAGGTACTCGTCGTGTCGAGCGCTACGAACCCGATCGAGAGGCGGAGGGTACGTTGCTGCCTGAGGATATATTGGAGCTAACTGTTGCAGCGGCTGCGAAGGATATGAAGGCGGTCAAGGCAGCAAAAGAGATGCGATCTATGTTTTGGTCGTTGGTCCCCCGAGAGCGGACACAGTTTGGACCTTGGAGACACACGGTCCGCCGGCGCTCGGATTCCACTGCGTGACCTAATCTTTATCCAACCGGAAGGATCGCCGACTTTGAACAAAATCGCGCGTAAAGTGCACTCGATGCTTTCTCCAGAAGAGCGGGCGGATGAAAAATCTTCGATTTTAGAAATCGACCCACGCGGTGACTCACCTCCAGATGATCTTGCGGCTCGGGCCTTAAACTGTGAAGAGAGGAAGATGTGTTCTGCGGACCAACGTGTTGTGTTTGATCGTATCATCGGCAATATCGAGCGCAGCGGAAAACTGAGGCAAACGCTAACGATGTTACATGGGGTGGTACCGGAAAATCGAGACTAATGGGCTTAGTCACTTCGGTCTTGAAGAAACATGGGATCTCTGCCGTCAATACTTGTCCAACTGGAATCGGCACGTGCCATCTACCAAACGCCAAAACTTTCCATTCGGCCTTTAAGGCTTATAAGAAAGGCGACATCAGTGCCAACGATCTCGAGCGGTTGCGCTTAACGTTTACGGATAAGGTTGGCGTTGTCGTTGTCGACGAAGTGTCGATGTTCAGTGCTGAGTTTTTGGTCCTGCTCGACCGACGTCTCCGAGCAATTTATAAAACCGAAGCGATTTTCGAGGGCGTTCGATCATTTTGGTACGTCGTGGTTTGCCGTGGTTTGCCCACTAACCTTGCTAACATGGTGTGTTTCCATGTGTTGGCCAGGTGGGTGACTTTCTTCAGCTCGACGTGACTGCGGGGACGCCTTTGTGTAAGGTTTTGTACATGAAAACAAGTTCGGGTGTGTTACTCTCCGCTCGGGCTTTATTTCGACGGTTTGAAGTGTTTTTCGTGGAAACTCAGCATCGGGCAGCCAATTGCCGTATTCAACAGGAAAATCTGGCCGCCTGTCGTGCACTTCCAACAACGGTGCCGACAGGGCAGCGATGGACGCAGGCAGAAACATTCCGACCGATGACTGCTGCTGTGGTTGGCAGTTTAACCAACGAGCTTAATATGAAAGATGTTGCGCGTGATCCAGCATGGGTAGACGAAGTTACTATTCTCGTGACGAGTAACGTGGACAAGGCCATTCTGACGACCTGTGCTGTCAGCCGTTTTGCACAGCGCCAACACCAGATATTGTTCCGGTGGAAGCGTAAGCTTTGCCAAGAGTTACCGACGGGTGTCGAGGCGATTGTGTACGATGAAGATGTGAATCCAGAACTTTTCGCATACTTCGTAGCTGGGGCCCCCGCAAATATTCTTGACAACAACAGCGGAAATATTGGGTGGGGGTGCAAATGGGTCACCGTGTCGCCTACACTCCCTGGCTTGGGACGACGATACTAAACGGCAAGAGATTTTGGAGCTTGTCGTTCAAACGCGCAGTACCGGACAACATTTTGTGAATCTACCGTTTCCGCCGGAGTACATCAACGTCCAACTGCTTGATTCGAATAGAGACCCGCTTCCAGCATCGAAATGGCCTGCTGATGTTAACTTGGAAACGGGGTTCCGAACGAAGCTGCTGGTGATCCGATGTGCGACACAGGCGTCGTAATACATATTGGTCTGATGAGTGCAAATAATCGAAAGCGTGGAGTTCGCCTTGGAGCGAGTATTTTAGAGACCCTCGCGAAGTCAGCTATCTCCGGCACGCTGTCGACATTGGCTTAGTAGTCACGGTCTGGAAGGCGCAGGGATCGACACTTGCTCGCGTACTGCTTTTTCTGGAACCATCACGCCCGCATGCTCCAAAATGGGGATATGAACATCTATACGTCGCGTTATCCCGAGTGACAGCGGCAAGAAATTTGCGGTGCTTTCCATTGTCGGGGGCATTCCGGCGGTCGCGGTTACTAAACCTGCGTCCAAATATATACACAACAAAGTGGAGGATGGAAAATCAACTACCGGTAGCTTGAGGAATTGCGACCACGGAACTTGCGCGCTTACACCCACTCAAAATTGTTCTCAACACGACTTCCTGGCAATGCTTTAGCATTCGAGCTTGATTTCAAAAGCTATAGTCGACGGTTAGCCAACTCTAACCATTGCGGTTCTACTCGTTGAGTGGTGTTACGACTGCCATCCAGTTTGCGCTGGAGCCGCTAGTTGGTTTGACACACGAGAAGAGAGAAAAAGTCAAATAGCTTTGAGGTTGATACGTTGGCCCCCTTACACGACTCATTTGTTCCGCTCACGATGTCTGATTGTTGCTAATTTCATGGCAAACAGGATCCTACTTACCTTGTAGTGTGCTGTCAAAGGTTAGCCTTGATCGATGATTGATCCGGTAGGTCCGTCCATCTCAAATGACAGAAACATGGTGGTGGCAGAGGCGATTTTCTCCGACCGGGCTGATGTGGTGTCTCTGTCAGTGAGCGGTAAAAATAAATTGGTCTTTCCGCCGGAAAAGTACTGCAAGATAAATGCCAGACTGCAACGCCATGGAAAATACGAATGATCGATTGCATGACGGTAGGTTATTGCAATACCTGATTGCAGGAAAACATGCAATACCTTACTGTGTCCTTTGCGACTTTTGGATGCTCATCGAGTGCATATTCAACTATAATCGAGAACTAGTCCTCGGCAAAGACTCAGCTCCCAGTCGGCCTCCTGTGGCTTGCTACTAGGTCGTCCTCGACCCTGTACCAAAGGCTCCAGTCCATCTGGCAATACTTGCCGGTCATTACTGCAAGTCAACTGCATATTGCAATGAAAACTGCACGGTGCTCGCTTATTGCAAGACACAACTGCACTTCGGTCTACGATTGCAATGTAGACTGCAGTAGTCACTGGCAATCAAAATCGTTGCAAATCGATTTATACCCACCACTGGTCTCTGTGATTGATCGTTTTAAGCATAATATGTTTAACCTGAAAGTAGATATTATCTACCCTGCAAGACTGAGCTCAGGTCGGACATTGGGTGACTTCCAAAATACACACAAGCAGAAACATGTGTCTTCGCACAAGTCTAACACAAGCGGCGTCTCAAACTTCGCACAATGTCGGCACAAGAGATGCTCAGACGTGAAAACAGTCTGACCAAGTTTGTGTCAAAGCACAAGCGTTTGCTTAAAATAAAGCCAGACCTCAGTTTTGAGGAAGCCTTCAGACCTCAGTTTTGAGGACGCCTTCACACCTCAGTTTCGCCTTCTTGTTAAACTTAGACGTCAGGAACCCACTAACATCTACCTAGTGAGCCATCGGCAGTACCAATTTTCAACTCGACCACGTAAACCAGCGTCTTGAGCATCCGGTATCATGTCTGAAGGAGGTAAAAAGACGAAGGGAAGAACTTCCGCGCGTCTGAGCTTGACCGTACGTTCACTATGACTCGCGCCAAAACAGAGATGATAATAACAACTTACGTGCAATGACAGGTATGCTTGGAATCGTCGAAGACATACTACCGTTCGGTTCGGAGCAGTGGACTGGTGTTGCGTCGACGTACAATGCCCAGTTACCCTCCGGATGGCCGGACCGAGACGGAGACAGTCTCAAACGCAAGTTCATGAATTTGAAGAACAAACGGAAGCCGACGGGCGACCATGACTGTCCGTCAGAGGTAAAAAGAGCAAAAATTGCATTCCGGAAGATAGAGGCGCGCTGTGCTGTTAGCACACTGCACGATGACGACTCCGACGATAGGTCTGAATATGGAACTGAGCTGGATCAGTTTGATTCTTTGGAGACCCCACAGGAGCCCGCGCTTTTCGAGCCACGTGTGTCCTCAACTGCTGGTACGACCATCCCCCAAGCAGCGACATCAGCGTCTACAATCGCCGCCTCCAGCCCTGTAGCCACGTCACCGTTGACAGCGACTCCGAGATCGGGTCTAACTCCAACGCAGTTGACGCAGTTGTCGCGAACCTTACCGACGACCACTTCTGGCCAGCAGTAAGGTGTCTATTTGAGCCAAACGGCTCAGAGACGTATTCGCTTGGACAAAATGATGGAGAAACTTGCATCTGATACGTCCTCTTCAATGGGAGGGACAGATCCGAGCTTGATCGGAGTGATGGTGATGATGGACGAGCGTCAAGCAGTACGTGAAGCAGATCTTCGGCGTGAACGTGAAGAACGAGAACAAGCGCGTGAGGAACGCGAGCGTCAGTTTCGACTGGAGATGATGCAGAGTCAAGCTGCTCGTGACGCACAAAATCAACAGATGATGATGTTGGTGATGGTACGGATGTTCGGTGCTCAGGCGGCCAAGGACGACACTGAGAAGTAGGTCGTCGAGTAGCACAGTGATAAAAAGAGGTAATCGTAGACGAACTAGAACTTATCGGTAGATCTCAATTCTCACTTTCCAATTTACATTTAAATTTGTTCTAAGACATGTATACATTTCTGATTTGACTGAACCCAGTGGCGCGTACACGAAGATTGTAAAAGTGATAAATGTTCTCGAGGCGAACACTTCGCCGATTTGGGTCGAAAGGTAGCGGCAGTAGCAACTGTCGGTAAACCTTTGGTGCGCATCCCACTCCCCACTCGGCTGCTTGTCGGATTGCTGTAATTGCATTGCTCATCACTATTAGCCCAGCTCTGCATTCTGGACTCGACTACTCTAAATCACCGTCCTTTAGAGGCGTGATGATCCTGCCTGTCATATCGTTGCTTACCGGAAAAGCGGAATCCGTTGCGCAACATCCAGCTGCAAGTGTACGTGCACCATCCGCAAGACGTGCTTGCAACCGACGGCTCATTTCGCCGTCGTTCCACGATCCAGGAAAGTTGTGGCGACCCCAGATCAAAGTCCCGTCGAACCCGTAGCACAAAACGCCAGTAACTTTAACAGCATGCAACCAGCCTGTATAAGCATGAGTGAGTTAGCGAGCTGCGACATCGATTCGCTCAATTCGTTATAGTGCTTACCATTGAAATACGCATTCTGCACGTCACTAGCAGTAGGAGCGCGAACAGCGTAATTCTTGCCATCAGCTAGGCAAAAACATCCACGAATTAGCGGTTCTTTGAGTGTAACCATGGCAGCCCATCGCTCGTGCTCGTCAAACGTTGGCCAGCTGATACGTGCTGCTGGAACGTCGCGAATTGCATTGCTTAGCGCCTTCTCTTCATTCTTGAGTACACGGGACAGCGTGGCAGGTGGCACGCCAGCATGTTAAGGACCCTTCAGCTTCAGCATCGTGTTCGGCGTCGGCTCGTGAGTCTGAAGGCAGCACGAATCAATACAGCCGACTAATCGTAATGTTGCTACAACGTTCTCACCTTCACTGAACGCTGAATCTACGGCGGCGTGGTGATACGTCTTTTGCAATTGAAGGTCATGCAACTGGCCATCATCAGCTACCACAGGGGCATGTCTGTTGCTGTCTGGGCTTCGTCAGCAACGAGGAGGTCACGTTCTCCCTGGTATTAATGAAGTCGCTTAACACCAGCGACAACCAACGGTCACGACAGACACCGCAGCAGAGCTCCCAGCGTTGCATCAGCAGAACGTTGGGAATCCAGCACTCAATCTGCATTCTGTCCCCCAGAATAATGCCGGTGTGTGGTTTCGTTCGCTGCTGCATGTGAGCACCAGGCTCATGTGGTTTCACAAGTCCATCCGCTGCAACAACAACGTGAGGTTCAAGGTCAGCAAACTCCACTGCTCCAGCCTGTTACTTCCCTGACGGTCAAGAACTCGCGTCGCGCCACGAGCAGCCTCCACCATTTTGTCAACGCCGAGAAGCCGAATCGAGCTCGTCCTCGGCCGGGGCTTCTTTTACCCACCGCGGCGTTGTCTCGCGTACACCGATCTCAGCACCACCTGCCGAGCGGACAGTGGCGGTTCAACTCCATGTATGTATGCCTTCAGCAGCCAGTGCGACTGCGAGCGCGAGCACGAGCACTGTGCTTCAACCGCTCATAATGAGGAATTTAGATTAAAAAAATGGCTGCGGGTGGCCGGCGACATTCCAAAATCTAGGACAGCTTCCAAAACAGTTGTTTTTTCCTGCCAAACCGTCTGCGGGAATCGCTCCAATAACTGGCCGTAAAGAAACTAGGTCGTCTGCGACTTACACGGGGAATACGGAAAATGTTCTGTTTGCTGCCGCTATCATGCATAATTGTAAGGTACTGCACTTTGCATGCTATTATTCGCTGCACTGAATTCGGTTCTTATCCTTAAATGCAGCAGAATCGGTACTGCGTTTTGCTAAGAACGCGATCAATTTCCATCTTTTGACGTCCGCTCACTATGACAAACGCTCTTGCTTCTAAAATGATGGTCGTGCTACATTTACACAGTACCGTGGAATTAAAGTCTTGTGGGCTGTCCATTCCTCATTCTTCGGTATTCCCAGTATAGTGTATCTCTCATATTTTTAGATAGCACTAAATTATTTACGGAACTGACCAAAATTCTTCCATAATGCTACCCCCGCGCGGAAAATAATGAACGAGCTGGAAAAAAGAGCAGCGCTCCGCCTCGTTATTTAGCCAGTTATAAGGTTTGCAAAGGTATGTGAAGTTCCTGCTGCAGACTAGTGCTATTGCTGATGAGGCTACATGCATGCGTGAGCCGACCAGCCATACCGACGGGTACACAAGGTGAACCCCTCAGCATACCACACGGCCAGCGGAGTATCCCCTCCGATAGTCGGTGTCCGGCACAAGTGCGTCAGTAATATTGGTTATTAGTTAATTCAATTCGATCTCAATACCCCAATGGTGCGCGTGCCCGGATTTCTTAGCGACGCTGGATTTCACCGTAAGTCCCAAGATGATGCGCAAGGAAGCAATTGATCGGGAGGTGAAGGTTGGATCACCGACGGCGTCGCTGAACGCAAGATCCACGGATCAGCAGAACCCGGGAGAAGTTTTGCTGATAAAATAGAGGATGACCTTCTCGAAGAGAAACCTCACCCTCACCCCAGGTCCCGAAAGGGACCGCCGCGGACAGGTTGGCTGTTCGAGTGAATATATGTGGAAACACGCCAAGGTGGTTGTCGTGGAGGGTGGAGGAGGTACCCTGATCAGCAAGTTGGTTGCTGGGTAAATGAAGCAAGGAGAGAAGCCGGCGAGGCGGCCGCCTGTTATGAAAGAAGGAGGTGCACGTTTGAGTGAAGACGCAAAAGAACGAAGAAGATTCGATGAAACCCAAGACAATGGAATTGGTATGCATTACGCAGGGGCTACACTGCGAGCGTGAACAATGGCGAAGCTACAGCTCAATATCGGGGTGAAACTTGGAAGCCAGACGGGGACAGAGAGCGCCGGGTGATCCTCTCAGCCAGAGCATCAATCAGGTTGAGGGGCAGAGCACGCCCAGCAGCCACAGCCTCCCGACCCGGGTACCAACATCAATCAATCCTCGGCCGGCTGCGGGAAGTGGGTGAAGAGTGGATCCAGGAAGACGTCCAGATCACAGCAGCCCGTGTGAAGGATCCGCTCCAGCGTCCGAGCCACGAACATCCGCCAACGCTCCACAACGGGATTAGTGATCCAGTGACTGCCGAGATGGTGTTCGAGGTTGGATCCTGCACACGAACGTGAGTCTCTAGGTTAGAGAACCGCTCCCGGGAGTCTGCTTGCGATACTCCCCACAAGCCTTGCATACGTGGTAGTCGGTGGAGTCTTCGTTGTCGCCCCGCAGGCGGCTTGAAGAAAATCCGCGCAATCTGCTTTGGCTTGAAGCGGCTGCGGGTGGGCGTGGCGTGTAAGGTGTCAGACATCATGTGGAATCGGTAATGAGGTTGGTAACCGATGCAAACACACGGATGACCGCGTTTTGTTATGAATTGCTGCTGTTTAGTACTACTCCGTTCGGAAAATAATGGCGTTTTGAAGTTGAACCCCCTCTACCCAACGATAGCGTCTACCCCTTCAAAACAGATACAGATGCCTCCGTTTGAATCTCCCGCCCATTTCCCGGACAAAGATCAAGCACGCCATGCTGTGGTCCCTTCATTTTTCAAGTTGGACTCTTCAGCTCATGACGAAACAGGTAAATGACGGTCTTGCCCAGGCTTTATGAGAGCAACTTCTCCTACACAGAAGCGAATCCGTTCGATGGATACCCGTGTTGCAGCGGTCGTGAAATCGGATTCGAGCCGACGCAGAAGTAAGGAATCGGATCGCGAAGCGCTGTGTGCCCGCGTGTCCAGGGTTAGTCAGAAGGCATCGAACCGCTTCAGCTGGATGGAGTGGATCATCAAGGCCGTCTACCAGTATCGTTTGTGAGCAAGAGCAAGCTCGCCGGTAGGCTGCAATGCTTTTATTCTCAGCCTTCATTGTATTTAAAAACAATTCTAAATTTCTTTTAGGTACAGTAATCGACGAGTTCTGGGTCCCAATTAATAGAGCCAATCACAAGAGGCGTTCCATATTACTTCAACAAAGTATAGGCGGTTTTATCGGCCACAACCCCAAACAACCTCGAGGTTTTGTAGTGGCTGGCTTCGGTGGGCTTCTCACAGCCAACCCTGGCCGACGGGTCTACGCGCTCGACCCACACTCGACCCAAGTTCGCGCCGAAAGTTGCACTCAAAACCCGGCAGGGCGAGAGACATGCTGCCAGTTTCGGCCGCTGAAATACGTGTGCGTGCGTATTAGCTCACGCTGCAGCTACACACGGTACGCGGTCGACTTTTGCGCTAGTTCTACGTGTGTGTGGGGCCGATACTCCCTCGTATGTTGTTGTTTGTGTATTCTTTGTTATGTATCGGTGGCGGGCGCATTAGCACCTTATTATCTAGTTGTGTCTATAGGAATGTATTAAAGCGCCAATACAAGCCGAGTGCCCTACAACGCCAAGTCTTTTTGCTTCCATTGATGGTGTGCAGCGATCAACGATGGCTACGTTACCTTTGCGAGTGATGACGGTCGAGCAGAGTGCGTCGTACGAAGGGCGATTATCTATACGCAGCTTTCTCCAACGCTTACGCAGCGATCCTGCCGTTCTCGATGGACCCTTTCCGCCGAGCGCCGCGTTTGTCTTGTCGTCCAATTCCTGCGCCAACGTCCACAAAGCCTGCTTCCACAACTGATACGCGACCCCATCGCGACCAAAAGGTGCTGAAGGTACGTCGATATCCCACCCCGCTGTAATGATCATAATGCTGATGCTTGACTTTAGGTCAGCGCGGATGAACTGCTGTTTCTTTTGCGTTACTGTGTGCCACAGCACCAGCGGGTACCAGTTGTAGAATCAACCTGGGAGTGGGCTTCAACAACGACGTCACTGCTTGAACGGTCTGCCGCAGTTGTCGTCAAGCAGCTGCACATCGTGGAGCTGGCGCTGCTTGTGGGCTTGGACTGCTGTATCGCGACGAGCTTCTGCAGCGTGCGCTGCATCGTCGCCATCGACGACAGCATCTGTGTGATGGCTACCGCCAGCGCAGGGTTTTCTCCGGCGCTGCGATCTCCCAGTTGTGCAAAGTTCTCTGTCTCCCATGAGGTTCGTAGATGGCGGCCCCAGCTGATGCATGTTTCAAGTGACAGCCGAGAAACCAATGCAGCGTTGGTTGTGTTGAACGCCTCGTGAAAGCGCCACAGGTAGTGCGACGTGAAGCCACTCCGAGTCTGCTCCATCCGAACTTCAGCAGCAACTTGATCGAGATGGATCAAGAGCGACGCCAGCGCAGCATCCAAGACCATGAAGTCAACATTGAGGCTGGTGTCCGTGAACCCGCTTACGTTCTTGAAGAGCTGACCGCGCAGGGCTAGCAGCTGCGAGTATTCCAGATCCTTGAGAAGCTCCTTCAGTGTTGTGGCCATTGGCGTCGTGCACAGGAGGTGGGGATCCTTGTAGCCGGCCAAGATTTTACCAACGCTTTGGTCCTCGCGCGTGGTGGTCCCAACATATGCAAACGCCTTCGTCAGCGAGTCCAGCAGCCAAACACCGCGCGTCGAGATCCACTGTATTGCGAGTTAGGGCGACGCGTTCGCGTACGCCGCCGAGCCGCGCCGCAAGGAGTGGCTACTAAGCCCTGCGGTCAGTTCCGGAGCCAGCGGCGCGGATGCCTCGGACAACCGCTCATAGATGGTGGTAATTACATCGTTAATGTACTTGGACACATTCGAGCTTCCTCGCACTCGCTTTGCTGGAGGACCAGCTCTTGTTTCAGCTTTCTCCTCCAGGTTCTCCCAGAACAGAATAGCTTCTTCCTGGCTGTAGGTGTTCCCCACGGTAAACCAGACAAGATGGCAAGGGGCATGAGCGGAAAGACATAGCTAGAAGGCTCGGAAGCTCCAATGAATAGCATTCCAAGCCCATGGGGCATACACTGCTCCCAGTGTGTGGCGGCCTTGTAAATCGAAATACCTTGAACCACAGAAGTATTGATCCGGGAAATTTGCAGAAAGAGCTCCCGAAAGCCGCAATACAGAGCTGGTTTTTCCTCGCAAAGCACGTGTCGATGGTCTGACGAAACGTGTGCCACGTTAGAGTTAGTACGGCACCATAATGCAAGCTCTTGTAACCTGACCCAACCCCTTTAATCGCGGTTTCCTGGACCAATACACGCAAGCGCCGAGCGTGCAGCCTGGAGCTTCATCTGTCTGCACGCCGGCTAGCAAATTCCGCTCGTCGATGGTGGAGGCCATCTTGTCGCGAAATTTTGCAACTCGCTTGCCGTCGGATAGGTACTGAGGATACCGCTCGCGGAGAAGGTTCACAACTTGGAATATATAGCCCACAGCAGTGGCTTTAGCAAGACGGCCACCTCGAACACTTGGCTTAGTTTGTAGGAAGATAGAAAAAGCAGTTAGCAACGAGTAGAAGTTCTGACTAGGCAGAGCACCAGCAACAGACAGTGAGCTAGCAGTGCTAGCAATAGAGTCCTCATTCATGTTACCAAGAACTAGGAACTCGCTGAAGCACTTCAGCGCTGCTGCCTCCTGTCCTGCTGTCCCTTGCGGAATGTCAAGCCCTCTAGCTGCACGCTGCATCTTTCCAAATAATGCCGTACAGACGAATAGTATATGCAAAAGTTGTCTTAAGAATTTGTGGACGAATATTAGTAATGTGGTATTTACACTTGGGTTTTGTATCGGAATTTATTCGTGAATGATCGTATATTCCCAAAATAATTGGGAAATTGTTGGGACTCCTGTGAACTCTGTCGTGATTGGCTGAAATAGCATATGCACGTGCCATGCTTGGCTAGATTGAACGTCGGATTTGCGGCCCAAATATCAAGTTGGGAGTAAGCTTACTTAACCTTTACTCTCCAAGTGCGCGTACTTGTATGATCGCGAGCATACCAGTATGCTCCACTGAAACATAGTTTTTAGAAAAGCGGGTTATTAGAATGCTATTGTTAGCCTAGCAATGAAGACGAAGGAAACGACTGCATTCTCCTTTTTCTCGGGATCAAACACGCGCGTGAAAGCTACGATGATACAGGTCGGGTCTCGCGTTGTTGGGAAATCTGACTTCCTCAGTTTGTATTGAATTTCATATGGTGCTCAAGAGATTAGTCAAATTGAAGTGGAGAGGCTTTACCAAGCTTTATCTCTCCACTTCAATTTGACTATTCTCTTGAGCACCATATGAAGTTCAATACAAACTCCTATACAAACTAACTTTGTCCGAGCATACTAGTATGTTTTACTCCTATCTACCTGTATGCTTTGGACATAGAGAGTAAATGTTAACCTACAGGTGAGTGACTGAGCCATTCCAGAAAATGTTCGTCCAATCAGCGCCGAATTATCCAGACGGCAGTGCATAGGGTTGAAATCACACTTTATTGAAACATGAAAATCCTCTCCACTCGTCGTTCTCCCAACATTCTGGCCCCAGACAGTAGAGCAGCGCAGCTCGATGGACAGCAGCTCGGCGCGGCGGACGAGCAAACGGCTGAGAGAAGGACAGACCTGCGCGGCCCACCAGAGAGCGGGATGGCCAGCGCGGCGGAGGTTGATGCACCGGCAGCCAGGCAGTGAACAGCACGATATGGCGGGCGACGAAGAGAAGTACAACGTATTTGCAGAAGGCGGCCAGTAGGGAACGCAAACGCCCCCCTTGTCAATGCCCCCGCAGCTCAGCGGCATTGTGTTTGTGCTCTGCTTTGCTGTGCTATATTTATGCATGTAGTGGGCCTGTGCTATACGATGCTGTGTTGTCTACGTGTTGCTGATGAGGTACGTCGACTTTCGCTTTGTACACGCTGGTGTAGTTCGGTGGTAAAGCAGGAAGCGCTGCTGCCATGCCTTGGTTCGATTACCACCACCAACAATCTGCAGTTGTAATCTATGCCTGTATTGTGTTATTCGTATTTTCCTTTGTTTGTTTCGTGTTGATGCTTGTTGTGTTAGTCAGAAAGGCGGAAGGCAGCTAGAAGTCAACGAGCAACAGAAGCATAGTGGAAACGGCGGCAGTTATGTGAGCGACGACGGAGGGCGAGCTTTGTGCTGAACAGCTGTCTATCGGAGAGCGCCTATGGAAATTAATGCGTGACTCTCTAGAAGTACCCTTCTACCAATAAGTCGGTGTCTCATGTGGTATAAAGTATTATCTGTGTATTATGCAAGGTCACTGGCGGCCCATTGGTGCTATACAGGCCTACAGGAGTCGATGATGGCATTACTTGCTTTCCGTATAAGATGTTGCGCCCCGAGTGTCTTGTAAGTTTCAGGATGCGAATCTCGGAGCGCTTGCGCATCGAAGAGGCTTTTGTGGTGGACTTCTTACCGTCCTAAAGCTTGCGGCACTTGTTCACGGTGCGATCCAACGAGAGAGACAGGTGCCATAGATTGTGCTTCCAGGCTTGGAATGCAGAAGAGGGTGGCGGGACATCGATTGTGCACGGCGCTTGGTACCGTACAATCATTATGTGGATTGCTACCATTGCGTCCACTCGCTTGTTTTGCTCTCGTTTCCCCTCCACAGTATCTTATACTTGTTTGTGTAACACTTGAGAGCGGAACCGGCTAGCGTGTAAACTGTCGCCGGTGCAAGTGGTCTCATGATCTGGGAAATGTGGGCAGCCGATTGCGCTACTACGGGTGTACCGTGGGCGGAGAATTGCGCCATCGAAGGTAATGTGTCATCTAGTCGTGCCATCTATTCGTTTAGTTGAACTAACTGCTTAAGGATATTCTCTATAGTTGATGCAAGAATAGTGTCTCCCCACCAACATCATTGCTAACTTGTGCGTGATTTTCTGAACGCCAGTGTGCGGTGAGGTGTTGTCCCCATTCGATGCAGGTAATGGTGCTGATGTGACTTCCAGGACGGGAATATGTCGCCGAAAGAACGCGGTTCAGCTCATACTCGTAGCATGTTAGCTGCCCAGAAGCGAGCCTGGCGGTACTTAGCGCAGATTCGAGGACGACTGCTAAATTAATCAAGAGGGCGGCCAATATGACATCTAAAACGGCAACAACCACGTTGTACAGTGCGTTCGGCGAGCCAAGCACATGTTGATGCAGCTCGTCGCGTAGCGTCACAGCCTGCTCGTACTCAGCGACAGAAATCCAATGCTGCAAATTGCCTAGCGTGGTAGTTGCCACAGATAAGTCCGGTGATTCGTTACCAGCCAACACCGTACCGAAACTTGATCCTCACGCGTTGTTGTGTTGATGTATACAAAGACTTTAGTCAGAGACTCCATCAACCAAGCACTCGTGTAGATATCCACTGGATGATAAGTTTAGGGGATGCGTTGGCGTACGCTGCTGCGCCACACCTCAGGGGATGGCTCGTCATGTTGGGCGTCAGTGCGTGAGCGGAAGAAGGTGGCATGATCTTGACGGTATCATGGATAACCTCAGTTATATAAATTGCTACATTTGGTCTTTTTCGTTCTCATTCCAACGGTGGCACCGCGGCGCTATTATTGCCCCCCAAGCTCTCCCAATAGATTACAGCTTCCCTCTTGAGCTACGTGCGACCACCAGAAAAATATGGCTCAGCAAACCGGGGTACCGATGGGAAGAGGTTTCTGAGGGTTGATCATAGCTTACAAAAAGCGCTCCAAAAGCATGTACTGCTGCCATCGTTCAGGTCAGTTGTAAACGGAATCCCCTTGAACTTCTAAAGTTCTTATTCTCGCAATGTTCAAGAAGATCTCTCCAGACGCGGCGAGCGTCAACTGCTGCTTCCGCGCGAAGCAAGTATCGATCGCACGGCCAAGTGTGTAGTCAATAGAGCTGCATCATGAACATGCTTTGAAGCAGACGTAATATTGGTGTGTGCCATAACCGGACTGACGAGCGCACATAGATCATCGATCTTGCACCCAGGAGCGTCCTTTTTTAATTTTTGACCGCAACTTTCGGTCGTCGATTGCACTTGCCATTTTGTCGCGGATCTGACATATTCGCTTGGAGTCGGAAAAAGAGGTTGGATAGCGTTCACGAAGGAGATTGATAACTTGTGAGAAATACCCTAGTGCCGTAGCTTGGGCGATCAAACCATCAGCAGCACGGGCTCAGTTGCTCTTTTGGTCTGTAGAAAAGGGTATAAAAGGCTGTCAGTAGTGAGTAGAAATTATGCGAGGGAAGACTAACACCTATTGCAACTGAGCCATGCATGCTATCTAGTGTCGCTTTCGACCACCTAGCCGAGGAAAACTTCTCAAAAACTTACTCTGCTGCCAGTTCCTGGCCAATCGTGCCAGCAGAAGTATCGAGGCCCCGAGTTGCACGCCGCATCGACTCTCAGCTCTACGGAGAGTCATTAAATGAGACGTCTAGCCAACACATTTCAGTATATTTAGCGTTTGTAGCCACGCAACGAATTTTCGTATAGACACTTCAACTCCGGCATTTTCCGAAACAAAATCACCTTATCCGATAAGATGGCCACACTATGTCAAATTTTGTATAGCAAGTTATCTGCGAAAGCAGGATAATTCCGGACATTTCTACTAAGTAAGTTGGAGCATTGATTGCCTCAACATAACTGATTTCTGATTGGCTTTTGATCTACTAGAGTGTTTGATTGGCCGAGCGACACGCCGATTTGCAACAGCTACCGCATGGGGCTAGGTCGTCCGTCCAAAATACATTTATCCTACACTAATTTAGCACCTGTGTGTGCGGACACGCTTCGCAGCAATATCGAGTCGGTGCTCACGAGGTGGAGACGATAGTAGGCGAGGAAATGCCGAGTTCGCTCGGTCTGATGTTGGACGGATGGTGGAACAGATCTGAGCACTACCTGGCTATCTTCAGGCGCTACTTCGTGGGAAGGGAATGTCGCCACCCGTTGCTGTTCATGGCCCCGGCGGTGCAAGACGACCACTCGTCAGACACCTATATCCGTGTAATTGATATCTTTTTGCGTTTTTGGTAAGACGCTATCCCAATAGTAGGTGACAATTGCGCTTTCAACAAGGAATTCGCCAATATGACAAGAGTTCCTCTTGATGGCTGCGCAAACCACCGCCTTAATTTGGATATGAAGTCGAGTTTAGCACCGTACGAGGATGATCTGGAGGCAGTACAGTCGGTAATGAAGAAACTGAGGACGCTTAATGTGGCGAGGTAGGCAAAACCTATGCTGTTTCTAAATTGGAAATATTTCTAAAGATTTTCTAATTGTGATCAGACTCGCTTCTCCACTACGACCAGTGTTGCACCAGGCGACACAATGGGGGTCTACGTACGCGATGCTTGACTGTTTCTTTGCGCTGCGGGGTGGGGGGTCTCGATGAAGGACGAATAGCTTGCTCAGCTCATGCCATCTCCTGCATCTTAGCGCAAGTTGAAAGCTATTCTCGAAGAGCTGGCGGACTTTCAATCCGTGACAATGTCGCTGTTGAGTGCCGATATCGACCTGCTGGGCGCTCGCGATTTGCTGGATGGACTTATCGAGAAGTATTCCAGTACCAAGACATCCATCGGTACGTCAACTAATATTGCTTTATTATATGGTGCTTAGTACCATCGGCCAATATCGTCCACTCCCAGCCTTCGAAGTTGGGTGTTGCAGGGTCTCCGATGAGAGGGTGGATGCTCCGACCACCAAACGCTATGCCCTCTTGTTAACATCGGAACCCGAGTGGGAAATGACCAAGGTGAGGATACCGCAGTCAGTTTTGCTGAGCGTATCTTGAAGCGCCGCAAGACAGCAGTCCCCACCACGTCGTACCCACTTGTATGGTCCATACCGCCGATCTTCAACCTCGTTGAGCGGCTGTTCAGTACGACCCGGGCGATACTGGGGCATGAAAGACATGTGCTCACACCTCTGGTAGTGGAAACGATCCTGATTCTGAAGACCAATGCGTCTTACTGGGACGCACGTGTCTTCGACAGGTGCGTTTAGTACCGCAGGGAACAGAACGCTCACAACGAAGAACGCGCATGTGCACCGTAGCCCCCCTTCCATTTATTGCAGCATCCTTTGGTAGAAAATAATTTATTGGTTGCTACGGTTGCACGTGTTGCCTTACTATATTCTGCCTGATTGGCAATCTGCGCAATACAGGACGATCTACGTCAATTTCAGCTTTAATCGGGTTAGTGGTAGCGCACAATAGAAGACGACGTCAATAGACTACCATTATACGGGAAAAGAGTAGAAATACTGCAGATTTGAGAATTATACATATTTAAGCGATTTTTGAGTCGGAAACTCGACATCGCCACAACAGAGCTAAACGATCAATTCTAAGCTTAAACTTTGCAAAAGACGACTTGTCATGCCGAAATGAACCTGTGCACTCAATTTATGACAATATGATAAACGCTTAATTGGGCCCTGGGCAGGCAGGACCTGCGGTCTGTTAAGGGCATTTCGAGTTAAAGGTGTGAATCTGAAGTTTGGGTACACATTAAATGCCTACCTACGAATGCGGCCGAACGACTTGCTTACTCGCTACTGCTAGCAAGGAGAGCTTCACCCGAAAGGTGATATCACCTCGACATAACCTCATTGTTAGCAAATTCCGCCTCTGTCAGCTCGATGGCTCCATATAAGACATCAGAAAAATATATTCCATGCCGCTCGCATGACGATCGTCACCAGTAGCTGTCAAAAACAGGAAATGACCTAGACATGGTTATAATGTGTGCCTCACAGCCAGCAGCAGACCCGACGGAAGCTGGGAGTGTGACCCACCTCGGTGATGGCTACAAAACGTATTCCTTGAGAGTTGGAATGAACTGTCTGTGCCTTAATCCAGAATTATGTCAAGCAGACTCGCTCGGACAGCACGACAATTATTCGCATTGACAGTACACATAGTATGGTGATCAGGTTTACGTTGTAATCGCTTTCGGATAATCTGACTGCACATGCTAATTCTTTTCGACAGCCTACTTTTGCACTTCACAGACGCGCGCAATTGATATTGGATGGTGCATTCGGTACATAAAGCCCATGTGCTTTGAAGTGTGTGGTGGTGTCCAATTTGATCCAGACTGTGTGATGATGGTTGCGGACAAAGCGCAATACAATGCTTAATTGCCGCATACTATCGTTTTGATGTGCTGGTTTAATGTGATGAAGAATATATGGACACAATCTCAAGCAAAGGGTGTAAGCGCAGACGACACCAAAGCCGTGTTTTCAGACCTCTATGAATTGCATTATGCTAGCGAGCACAAATTTACGAGCATAAAACAACGGGTGATCCTGAAGTGGAGTGGCTTTGTCCGTGGATCTCCAGTACGTAAACTAACCGACCACATTCTGAAAATGTGGATAAACTCGCCCGGTTTTTCGCGGTGGCAAACTGTTCACACGTCATCTGGGTATGTCGCCACAAACAATCCCCTTGAACAGTACTAACATTCGATGTCCTGGTGGCCCATCCAATCCTAGTGATCTGATTCAAAAGTTGAAAGGGCCCCGGCGTCCTTTATGGACAGCGACCGTCTGTTGCCACAGGTTTAGATCGCCTGAGAGCATTCCCACCCGTTGCAACTAAAGTCCGACCAAACGTTAGATTTGACCGACGGATAACTTTAGAATAGCTTTTGGACCTCGCACCGGTTCGACAAAAACTGACTAAACTCCGTCGGGGTCATCCCTCGGTGATCCCTCAGTCAAATATAGCGACTGGATAGTTGCAGAAAACCAAGATCGTACGAACCCCCTTCGCTGGAACGGAACACCCCCGTTTCCTCGCGCCGGAATGCCAGCTCGTGAGAAAGCAGTACGCGGAAGGAATTACCACCCTGTGGAGGACCTGGAACTAGCCAAGGCCTACGTCGTCATCTCTACTAATGCGTCGATCGGGATCAACCAAACTGCTGAGACGCTTTGGACGCGGGTAAAGGAAGCGATGGAGAGCTCGGAAGCGATTGCTGAAGCCATTGCGAAAGCAAAGCTTGAACCACGAGCGTGGACTAGCCTGCACGGACGTTTCAGCCAGATGCAGAAGTCGATTGCGAAGTTTGTGGGCTGTGCAAAACGAGTCGAAGCGTTGCGGCAGTCGGGTTCGACGGAGCGAGACATGATGAAGCAAGCTCTGACGCTTTACAAGGAGCGCCACAAACACGACTTCGCATTCATTGACAGTTACGACGTGCTTGCAAGGTGTCCTAAGTTCCAAAGCTCGCTTGATAAACTCGGAGAGCGCAACAAAACGGCCCGCCCCAACGTTCGCAGGTCTTCCGACGAGCAGGTCTTGGAAATATCGGGAGTCGGCTCGATGGCAGTGACAGAGGCTACGACTAGCACACCAGAAGATACACGTCCGTCATCTGGGGTCAAGGCAGCCAAGCGGGCTAAACTGGATCACGCAATGCAGAACCGTACCGTCGTGGCCCAGGATGCAATCTCCAAGTCAATGAGTAAAGGCGAACGTCTTGAAGGATCAACTTCGTATTAACCAGGCACTTCAGCGCTTACAGGAGGAGAAAGTGATGCACCAAATGCTTAATGAGCTCTTTAGTATCCAACCAAGTGGACCCCAACATGCCGTATACCTTGAAAAGCGCCGAGCGAGTTTGTTGCGTCGCTTGGGCATGCTGGTTGGGGAACCCCAGCCCTCAACGCTTTTGCGGGTGGAGAGTTCGTCGCCGCAGCAAATACAAGAGGAAGCTGCCCCTTGCAACGAGAATGTATCTGACGAGGCAAACGGATGTGAAACGCAAACACTTCAGCCATTGGCCCCGTCTCCAGTATTTCCTGTGGTGCTGGACAGCGTGGCGACATTGTCACTGTCACCAAATTCGTCTTCGTTTAAGGCGTTAAGCTTTCCTCCATTAGCTCAACCGTCACAAGCCGATGGATCGGTTGCCGACTCGCAAAACTAGGCTGCTGGGTGGTGCTGTAGGCAACATCGTGAGATCAATCCTCAGATCAATTGAACAGCTTGAACACGATGCCATAACTCATTGTCATCTCCAATGCATTCTGCAGCGACGTATTGCCGTAGATGTAGATATGGTAGGACACGTATGCCAAACACGACGTGGATAATGCAAGGGGCTAAACCCCATCATCCTGTCTCCTCGATGTTGTCTTCCGAGATGGACATCATCTCGGTAAACTGTTTTGCCGTCGGGGTCAACCTATGTACTGGTCGCGTGCAGCATCAGGTTCTGGTTTGCCACTAGTAAGGTTCGTCATGTCAGCTCCGGACAGTTTGATGCGTTCTTCACCTAGTGTCGTGACCCTTATTACGGTGGACGTGAAACCATTGAACTCCTCCTACGCGAGGTTCTTCGTGTCGTCGGGGCACCCCGTGATTTGGATGTACGTTTTCAGTGATTTGTCTGACGGAGGTGCTGGGAGCAGCCGAGGCCCAGAGTCTTCCGCGTTCCCCGGCAGTAGGGCAGCACAAAGTCCAAAGGTTTCGCACAAGTCGCATGTGCTCTCTCGAAACGCCGGCTTCTTCCCCTTCAGACTCAGCAGCTAGATATCCCAGATGATTCCGCACGTAACGCACCGCAATTGCACCCAGTGCACACTGCTCGCATTCGTTCACAAATCAGTAGTTCTTGATACTGATTTGAAGTCACCTTCGGTCCGATCAATAGAGTTACTGATCCTCTTCTCAAAAAAGCGCCACACATGCTCCACCATGTCATTCTGTAGTCTACAGTAGCGACTAGTATTCTCAATAGCATTAATGCAGCCAACAAGCTCTCCAATTGATGTTGGTCGAAGGTCTGCCGGACGTGAAACGCGAAGCTTGTACAAATGCTCATTGACGCTGTCGTCGAACAAATAACCGTGTTCATCCACACATGAGCTACGATTCTCCTCGCATATCATGTTGTGTAATATAATGCACGCCCGCATTACCTTGTTCATGTTCAGTCTAGAGTGTAGCTTGCATGGAACAGCTAGAATTCTCCATCGAGCTTGCAGTACTCCAAACGCCCTCTCGACATCTTTCCGAAGCTTTTCCTGTATTTCCACAAACTTCTTCTGCTTATTTCCGCGAGGCTGCAACAGTGACTTCACGAACACAGGCCACTCGGGGTATATCCCGTCCGCTAAACAGTACGCCATGTCATAACTGTGCCCATTGACCTCAAATTCCACCCGCGGAGCCGTCCCATTCATTAAGTCATCAAACACGGGCGATCGATCGAGAATGTTGAGATCATTCAAGGGTCCCGGCCAACCAAAGCTGACGTGCCAAATCCATAGTTCCTGATCTGCGCACGCTTCCAAGACTACTGTGGGTTTCTTCTCTTTGCCCTTGAACTGCCCAGCCCACCCATACGGGCAGTTCTTCCACTCCCAATGCATGCAGGCAATGCTGCACCACATACCCATAAAACCGCGGCGTGCATTCATTTCAAACAACCTCTTCATGTCCGACTCGGTTGGAGAACGAAGATACTCAGCACCAAATTTTTTGTCCACGGCATCAACAAAGTGCATGATACTGTCATAAACTACCGTCCCAGACAGCTCCAGGTTTTCATCGAGACTTGCGGCTGGTAGCGCGTATGCAAGTACTCGCAAAGCAGCAGTAACCTTCATAACCGGGTGTATCCCCATGCGCTTGGTAGCATCGGGGCGCTGCTCGAAATACTCAGGGTCCACCTCTAAACACCATCTAACACGCGCTGAAACATTGCCTTGCTCATTCTGTTTCGCTCCCGAAAATCAGCAGCATTGTAAACTGGATTGTCATCAAAATACTGTTTCATGAAGCCTTTGTATCTCGTCTCAAACTCTCGATCTTTGTTTTTTGCTTTTCCAGGACGGGAGCCTCCACGCTGCTCCCCGTTGTCTCCAGCTGGAGGCGTAAATAGGAGCTGCTGCACAAAAAGGTCCTCGTCGTCGTCATCGTCAAGGAGGTTCAGAATGTCCTCGAAACCAGCGCCCTCCACAGCTCCGAAAGGATCTCCCGAGAGGCCTGCCATGCCAGTACTGATGTACTTCGTTTGTCAAAGTAATCAATTACGCAAATAAACCTTTGCGGCCCACGTGCTGCTGCCATTGGGCTCGGTCTTGGCGCCGTTGGTCTCAGCGCTGTGCCTGAGGTTGGTCTCGGCGCTGTCCGTAAGGTTGCTGCCACGGAGTTGGTCTTGGCGCTGAAGCCACTGGTGTCGGTCTTGGCGCTGCTCCCACTGGGGTCGGTCTTGGCGCTGGCATCACATCCCCCAGTTGGTTCTGTTGCAGCGTACCAGTACAGAGTAAAGCAGTCTTTGCTTCGGCTGAAAGCGACTGAAAATAAACTCGTCGCTAACTCTATACGTACTGTAAATGCAAGGCGCACGCAGGCAGAGGGAATGGAATGCCTTCCGGGGCTAGATGTAGACACGAGGGGCAAGTCCTGCTCCTGCGCGTAGAACCGTAAACATGCCATGTGTTACCATGTCGTAGCTTTCTGCATACAAGGTGGCGTTAACTGTCTCGGCATGAGCATGCAAAGCAGGCACGTTTTGTATGTCGTACCCATGTACGTGTGGATGCTCACGATTCCAGTCATGAATCATCTGAAGATGGTGAGACATCTGATGATGAGCTTGTGGATGCTCTTTTACCGACTCCGCACAGATTCAATCAGAATTCAACAGCTGCAAGCATAGAAGATCTGCCCGTTATATCTGCTCGTGCAGGCACAAGCCCTGATCTCTCCACAACCAGTTCCGCAGACACGGAAATTCTTGGTGATGGCGCTCCATGAAGAGCTGAGCGTGGATGAGTCGCCGTTCACCCTCCCTTCTGCTGTACCCGCGCCGTCAAACTCTGGAGCACCGATGACGCCTACACAAGGTAACGGGGAGATGAGTTCGAGTTGTGAGCGTCATAACGACCTAAATGCAAGCAATGCCCGTGATAGCTGTGCATTAAATCCATTGTGTATGTCGCTTCAGAAATGCCAGCATCTCTTGAAGTAACACTGCGGTACTCCCTTACCTGAAGGATCCTAGAGGCTGCACAGCCACCCTTAATCTAATCGCTGTTTTACTTGGTAAGAGGATCCGAGAGATTACATCTATGGTGGAGCTACACTTCATTGCAGTGAAGATAGTGCAGTTTTGAGTGCTTGAACCCGCTCTGTGCGTGGACACTCCACATCGTTTTTGAGAGTGGTGACGCACGAAAGGATGGGTAGCTACACCTAGAATAACGGTGCTAAAACGACTTTGTATTATGCCTCCCGCCACAACTAGCGCTATATTGATTCGAGGCTGAAACTTTGTAATCCTTCTTGTAATATTGATACATATGTTGTGCAATTGAGGACCGTGCGGCCTGAGAAACCGCCGCACACAACGCCCAATGACGCGCCCCGATAACCGCGCGGACCAAGGTCGAGAGAGAGAGAGAGAGAGAGAGAGAGAGAGGCGTCATCTGTGACCGTGCAGAGCGCTAGAGCAAGAGAAGACGTAGAGTGAGGACCATCCGCTCTACGAAGGATCGCCGTCTTCAAGACCAAGAACGCCGACGACCGCACTCCATCGGGAGATACGTTACTCGACAACCGGGAAAACCCCGTCGCTCACGCTTCGAGTTTGTAGAAGTCCACACTTGCATTCATTTTGCGAGGGCGCTCTTCCTCAATGGTGCCGCGACCCGGGAGTACTACTCAAGATGAAGAAGTAGCGGCAAGGCCAGGGACTGAGATGAGAGCCCCGTCGATCGAGACCTCGTCGACTGGGAGCGAGATTGAAGAGAGGTTGTTCGCGTCGCATCTCCGAGGGAACCTATACGACGGGCCATGGTGCCAGCGATGAATTGGGGGCGTTCGAAGAACAGTTCACCGTTCCCGATATGGCTTCGCTAGAAGCCATTAAGGACCTTAAGTTACATCAAGGTCCTCCCGGTCCGAATTCCGCAAGGACCGACGACCAGAAAACCCCGCCCCCAAAGCTGCCAAGCCTAAGGGCAAGAAGAAAAAGAAGAAGGGCAAGACCCGGTCCCCGGACGCTGGAGACGGGAGCTTGTACAAGCTGCCCAGCAAGGAGGTCGCTCACGCGGGACGGATCCCGACCGAAGAAGAGATAAGCTTCAACCTCAACCGAGCGGCGCTGTCGCGACAGCTTGACGAGAACTTGGTCCTGGCGTTCCTGCGCCCTCTGCTAATCGGAAAGTTCACCGGCCCGTTCCACATGCCCGTCTTAGAAGAGCTCACAAGCGTGCTACAAGCCGCACAGACGCTCTTCAAGATACTCCGAGAATCGGGATTTGTGCTGGGAGCCTTCGAGATGGAGAGAGTGTTCGACTGGGACCTTGAGGACTGGAAGCACGCGATCGCCGTCATACTGGAACCTCTGGCAGCCTTGGCAGGAACGTTCGATGCGACACCGGAACCGGTGACGGAGACAACGTCTCCACCCGAACTCGTCGCAGAACCGCAAGGACGGAAGCGACCGTCCTCGTTCAAGGAACAATACTCCATGAGCATAGAGAGTATCGACGACTCCGACAGTAGCATCGAGTCCCTGAAACGGATGACGATGAAGTCCCCGACGCCCGCTCGGCAGCCCCGGCTCAACCAGCGGCGCGTCCTACGCCCACGAGGCAACCGGGGCTCCACCGGCGAGTCACACGACTCCCATGGGTCATCCGACGCCTCCGCCTCCCGGAGACGGAGCCATTACCAAGGCTCTCGAAGACGCGATCCTCAGGTTAATGCAGTCGAGCATGATGCGCCAGCACGCGCCCCCAGCCCCGGCAACCCCTGGACCGCCTATGCTGGGAGAGATCGACATGGCTATGGAATCGGTGAGCTCCCACTCATCTTCTCGACGAGAGACTCCACAGCATCCGCGAGACGAAGACCCCGACGACCTGTTCGATCTGGACAGCGCGTCTCCGAGCAACGCGGCAGCGATCTCATCAGCAACGGTGGGCGCCAGCCCAGGCGTAGCAAGAGTGCGCCTCTCAGCGTTCTCCGAGCTGAAGGAGTTCCATGGCCGAGACACAAGCTAAGAGAAGGCGAGTGTAACGGGCTGTTACAGTTACATATCAGTTAAGCTAGAGTCACATAAAGATAGATACATAAGTAGGTACAAAAGCACACGGCTAGCGTGTGCTTCGCGTAGTCCTGTCATTGGTTGAAAGTGGAGAGCCATTTCAACCAATCAGACGACAGTTTGTATTTGAGTGGTCCCCAAGGCCACTAACATAAATCAGAGTTAAATTTGCCTTAAAGCCCCTACTTAGACTCAGTGTCTTCTGAGTCTCCGCGCTTCCTCGCATCTACAGTGTACGCTAATAACGGACACACCTGGCCCGTTATACCTGGTAGCACTTTGTAGTCCTTCCAACGACCAAGATCAAGACCAAGAGCACGATGAGTCAAGTAATGGGTACTGACGGCACCGGCGGGACTTTGGAGCACGCGAGCTTCCCTCATCTCACGCGGATCGAGTGGGACGCGCTCCATCGCCTCGCCAAGGTGACCGGCGAGGCCGTTGTCGCGACGCTGCTGAGTTCTGCAGCGCCAGATGCGCAGCGCCAAGCCGCACAAGAGTTCATGGAACGAGAGCTCGCTGACGCCAATCAGCGAGTAACGACTCCTCGCGTTCCACGAGAGGCGATGTCGTCAAGATGGAGACCTCCGCATACTCCGGCGCCGGCCAAGACCGACTGCCGCTGAATCGGTGGTTCCGCGAGATCGACATCGCGATCGCCTCGAGACTCCTCGAGGCTGAATCGGCGAAGGTGAACTTCCTGCTTTCCCGATTGACCGGGAAGGCTAAGGAGTGGGCGCTCGGCAAGCTCGTGTCCGACGTCGCCGCCTTTCCGACTCTGGATGCCATCCAGAGTGATATCCGACTCGCGTTCGAGCCCCCACAAGATGAGTCGCACTCGCGCGCGACCTTCTTCGCCCTTCGGCAGGGCAAGCTGCCCATGCGTGACTACGTACAGAAAGCACGCCATCTGGTTTCGTGCATCGTCACGAACCCGATCGACGTCGCGTCGCAAGTCCACGTATTTGTCTTCGGCATGCGTGAGGGCATGACAAGGTACTGCCTCACGCGAACGGAGCCGAATACACTCGAAGCAGCTTTCGCCCTCGCGCTACGCGAGGACTACACGGTGGCCTCTTCGTACGCGCGACTGCTGACGCCGGATGCTCGGGCCTCCGAACCTGAGCCCATGGAGATCGACGCTATCGAAGCCGAGTCGAGGTCGCGAGGCGCCTCGACTAACCGCAGAGCTCGGTTCGATAACGGCAGCCGGCAGTTGACCTGCTTCCGCTGCCGCAAGCCCGGTCATCGCGCGGCAGCCTGCCGTGCGCCAGCTCCAGTCTTGACAAGCGTCGAGGTCGTCGGTGAGTCCGACGACACCATCTCGTCCGCTTACCCAAAAACAGACGGGGCCAGTAGGTGCAGGGCGCCCTACTGGCTGGAATTGAGGTCCCGGTCCATCGGTGGCTACCGGTCCTCCTAGCCCCTGTGCTCCATGCACACTTCAATGCCACCACTGCAGCCGACGACTCAAGACTGATCAGCATAGTCTCCACGTCGTCGGCGCGGAACGTCCGTTCCGCGCGTTGCTGGATTCGGGAGCCTCGAACAACTTCATTCGAGACGACTCCCTCGCTCTTCTGCCGTCACACGTGCGTGTACGTGATGGCCCGGGCGAAATCATTGTGAAGTTGGCAGACGGCAAGCCTCACCGCACTCCGCGGCGAGCTGTGTCGTTGCCATACGAGTTCGATGGGTTCGGCACCAATGATGAGTTCTTGATGATCGCGATGAACTACGCCTTCGATTGCATCTTGGGGGTGGCGTGGCTAGCTCGCTACCAGCCTGAGATCGACTGGTTAGTCCGTTCGGTGCGTCGCCGCGTCGGATACGACGTCAGCGAGGTGTTCACTCACCTGCTCGTCTCCCCGACGCCCAACGTCGCCATCGTGGATCGGACATCCACGACACAACCCCTGCAGCAATCGAGCGATGGCCCTCGCTGCGCGGTTTGTGCAACCGTCGTCGTCGGACGGCAGTCCTCGCGAGCGCGCGAGGACACGAGAAATTACGCGGTCGAGGAGCGGCTCCCGCACGAGAACAACACGGTCGAGCAGGGGCTCCCGCACGCCAATGACGCGGTCGAGCAGCGGCTCCCGATCGCTGATGATTCCGTCGCGCAGAACCGATGCCTGCGCGACACCGGCGTGGTCGAGAGCGAGCTCCCACGCCTAGAGGCGGGTGATGTGTCATCCAGCGAATCGGCCTCCAGCGAGACCTCGGCCTCGAGCAGCGGCTCGAGGCGACTGAGGAGGTCCAAGCGCAACCGATCAGGACGTCGCCGCCTTCGGCGATCGTCTCCCGTGACCGATGACTCCCCGTCCACCGCGACACTCAACGTCGTCGAGTACTCGGAGGGCTCCCCGAACCGAGTACGTTCCATCGCAGTGGCGAATCCTCCCTCCGACGCGAGTACCATCACGCGGCTTCCAGGCCTCTCCTGGAAGCATTTCCTTCGCCACTTGAAGGCTGGCGAGATTGAGCAAGTGTGCCTCATCACCAGCCCCGACCCGGCGGACACGACCATCAATGCAGTCAGCGACGACGCGTCGTCGTCGCGCCCGAAGTCGGCTGAGCCCAAGTCAGCGCGCGAGGAACGCTTCGACACGCAGTCTTGGAAAGCACTCCAAGACTCCGGTAACCCGGTGTACTCGCTCGCTCGCGAGTACGAGGACGTCTTCCCTGAAAAGATTCCAGCGGAACTCCCCGCCGAACGAGGTGTTCGGCACGAGATCGACCTCGTGCCCGGATCGAAGTACTGCGTGACGCGGCAGTGGCCGCTGCCGCGAGACCAAGTCCAAGCCATCGACGACTTCTTCGAAGGCCGCCGCAAGGCGGGACACGTGCGCGAGAGCATCTCGCCGCACTCGAGTCCGACGTTCTGCGTGAAGAAGGCGACTGGTGGATGGCGCATCGTTCATGCGTTCAACAAGTTGAACGACGCGACCCGCGCAGACCCCCATTCCTCGGAAAGACATGGTCCTCGACACCATGTCCGGCAGCGTCATCTACAGCGCGATCGATCTGACAGACGGCTTCTATCAGGTCCTGATGAGAGCGAAGGATATCCCCTCACTGCGGTGAGTACTCCCAGCGGGATGCTCTGGGAGTGGCTCGTCATGCCACAGTGCCTGAAGAATGCGCCCGCCACGTTCAACCGGATGGTCTCTCACGTGCTGCGACCGCTCCGCGCCTTCGCGCCGAGCTACTTCGACGATATCTTCGTGCACAGCCGCGCTGAGGACGGTCTCAGCGCCGTCGACGTGCATCTTCGGCACCTGCGGCAGGTTTTCGAGAAGATGCACGAAAACAAGCTGTACGCCAACTTGAAGAAGTGCGTGTTCTGTGCACCGGAGATTCCGGTGCTGGGTTGCTATGTCAGCAAGAGCGGCGTTCGCGCCGACCCTGAGAAGATCTCCTCGATCTGTTCTTGGCCAACTCCCAAGAACCAAACGGAGTTGCGTCAGTGGCTGGGCCTCGCGAACTACCTTCACAAGTACACGAAGGATTACGCAGGCCTGATCCAGCCGATGCCATCCTTGTTGAAGAAGGACGTCACGTGGGATTGGCGTCCTGAGCATCAGGACGCGTTCGAAGCTGTGAAGAAGAGCCTCGCGTCCGCGCCTGTCTTGATGCTGCCTGATACATAAAGACCGTTCCACGTCGTGTGTGACGCGAGTGACTTTGCCATCGGCTGTGCTCTCATGCAGTTTGATGATGAGGGCCGCGGACGCGTCGTGAGCTATCAGTCACGACAGATGAAGCCGGCGGAGAAGAACTACCCTGTGCACGACAAGGAGCTCCTCGCCATGCGCTACGCTCTGATCAAATTCAGAGTGTACCTCCTCGGCGAGCAGACGTTCGCAGTCTATACAGACCATGCGTCTCTGCGGACGGCGATGAAGAGTCCACATCTCTCTCAACGCATGGCGAGGTGGCTCTCGTTCTTCGCCGAGTACAATTTCGTCGTGCACTACAAGCCGGGCAAGAATAACATTCTTGCCGACGCTCTCTCTCGGCGTCCGGATTACGACCCTCGACGACTGACGCGTCATCAGGACCTTCCTGACGACGAAGACGACGAAGATGATTGCGCCGTCTGCGTGGCGCTGGGCATCAACGCCACAGTGTCGAGTCCCGTTCTGCCACTGCGTCAGCAGATTGCTGACGCGTACAATGAAGATGACTTCTACACCGGGATCATTCGCTATCTCCGCGATCCGACGGCGGAGATGCTCGCGAAGCTGACACGTCCAACGCGTGACGTTATCACGCGTTATGATCTCGATGGCGATCTGCTGACGTACGCCATCGACACGTTCGATACGTCGCGCGTCGTCATCCCAGCGGATGACGACCTTCGTGCTCGTCTGGTTCACGAGTACCACGACGCACCGGCTGGCGGTCATCTCGGGCGCGAGAAGACGTTCGCGGCCCTGTCCCGCGACTTCTACTGGCCGCGTATGTACAAGTGGATACGGAAGTGGGTCCGATCCTGCGAGATCTGTCAGCGTGTGAAGCCTGCAACATCGAAGCAGGCTCCTTTGTGTCCGCCCCCATCGCCACGGGTGCGTGGCGATCCGTCAGCATGGACTTCATCTTCGGCCTTCCTCGAGACGACGAGGGACGAACGGGCGTCCTCGTCGTTGTCGATCGCTTCAGCAAGATGGTGCATCTTGCTCCAGTCGCGGCCGAGGTTACCGCCGACGATTCAGCGGAGCTGTTTCTCGACCTGGTGTTCAGACACCACGGCCTTCCGGAGTCCATTGTCTCGGACCGAGATCCCCGCTTCACATCCGCGCTTTGAGCGCGGCTGTTCGAGCTGCTGGGCACCCGCTTGCTTATGTCGACGGCGACCCATCCAGAGACGGATGGGCAGACGGAGCGCGTCAACCGAGTTCTCGAAGACGTCCTGCGCAGCTACGCGACGTCCTTCGACTCCTGGAGCTCCTTTCTGCCAATGGCCGAGTTCGCGTTAAACAACGCGACTCACGCGTCGACTGGCCTGACGCCGTTCTTCGTGAACAACGCGCGGCACCCGCGCGTTCCAGCTCTTCTCGCTGTTCGAAGCGATGCTACGACAGCGGGCTCCACTCTTGGTGGGGGAGAATTGGCACCGACTACGGAGTCGGCGCAGACGTCGAATAATCTCCCGCTGCCCCCGTCCAGCATCCAGAAGCGCACTCTGGACGCTCCCGCGAAGAGCCACGCACTCTATGGCGTGGCATACGAAGATTCTCCCGCGAAAGACGCGGCTGCGCCTGCCGCGTCCGGATCCGACATTGCGAACTTCGCTCCAAAAGAGCCCCAGTCCCCGATCGACTCAGCAGCAGTATCTGACTTCCTGCTGC
Organism: Phytophthora syringae; assembly: GCA_012656105.1. NCBI lineage: Eukaryota > Oomycota > Peronosporomycetes > Peronosporales > Peronosporaceae > Phytophthora > Phytophthora syringae. The sequence continues at coordinate 50,668 of JAAKBD010000108.1, forward strand.
ACCGACAAGCCGTCACGCGCTTTGTCCGTGACGCGCTCCAAGCCGCTGTTGACAAACAGAAGGCGAACGCAGATCGGCGGGGCCGGAAGAACATGTCGTCCTTCCGGCGAGGCGAGCGAGTACTCTATCTACGGACGGCATCCAAGGCACTGCTGTGACGAACTTGGGTGCAAACAAGTTGGCTCCGCGATTCATCGGTCCATTCAAATTTTTGAAAGTTATCGGCGATGCCTACACGCTCGACATTCCTACGTCGATGCGTCTGCACCCGACGTTTTACGTCGGGCGCCTCAAGCCCTACGTGCCCGCGACTATTCCTGCGCCGGACGATCCGCGTCGCGGGCGGGTTCGTAGTCAGAGCGGCCTTGCTGACGACGCTGACGCCGACTTGGTCCGAGTCCCCGCTCCGCACGCGTCGGGATCCCCGAGTGAGACCGTCCGAACGAGTGCGTCTCCAGGTGACGGAGACGCTCAATCACCTCGGGCCCCTGCGCCTTCACCTGACGCGCAGTCTCCTCCGCAGCGTATGCAGACGCGAGCGCGCGCTCAGCGCGCTCATGAGCCTCCCGAGCATCGTCCTCCGCCTGCTGCGCCTCCAGCATCAGCAACCGGTACTGCGCCAGCGTCAGCCGCTCCGGGTCCCGTTCGTCCCGGAGCCCTGCGGCTCCACAGCAGCAGCACCCGCTTCAGTACCGCCGCGAAGGCCCCCGCCGCTTGTTGATGCGACGCGCGCGCTGGATTGTTGAGCGCTTGGTGGATCGCGCGGTCCCTGCTCATTCCAGCCGTACGCGTCGACGGGCACCCGAGAAGCATTATCCGGTGTGCTGGCTTAGTCTCTCGACGGATGACGATAAGTGGAAGCCACGTACTCGACTCCTTGAAGACGTCCGCGACTTGGTGAACGACTACGAAGCCGCGCTCGCTCAGGAGAACGCGAGCGCCCACGACGCCAATCACGTCCACGAGACCGACTTCTGGAGCGACCGTGTCGACGATGCGCTTCGCGCGTTCCGCGGCGCCCTCCGCCGCGAATCTCCGCAGCCGCCAACTCGCTGCGAGCACGATCCAAGCGTCCGATCCAGCGGCGCAAGTCGTCGTCCATCGCGTACTGACGCCAGTGCGTGTCCCACTCCTCGCGTGTCGGTCGCGGACGATGTCCGCACCCCTCGCAGCCCTCGAGCATGTGCACGTAACACGGGTGCCACTCAGCCGCTGCGAGCTCGCAGAGGCGACGACGGATGTCCCAATAGAGCGCGTGTTCCGCGCTGCTTCCCGATCTTCGAGCCAGGACGTGAACGAACGGCCTTCACGTCGCGCGGCGTTCCAGCGACGGATTAAGGCACACCACGACCGCTGCAGGGCGTCGTGCGTGTACGCGTTATTCGTTATTCGTTGTCTTGCCCTCACTGCTCGGAAGCGCGCGAAGTAGTTCTTCATGAGGTCGAGGCGCTCCGCCTCGACGGCGCCGTCGAGGCTGTACAAGTCCTACGGCTTCAGCTCGCTCTCCATGACGTGGTACGCCGAAGTCCCGCGCGCGGAGTTGCCGGAGTCAATTGTCGCCGACATCGCCAGTTGGAGAATGGGCTTGGCGGAGGCGCCACGCAGGCACGTCGTCACTTTTTCTCTGCGACAGCACTCAACTGTGGGTGAATGCAACTTTAAGAGGGGGTGATGTAACGGGCTGTTACAGTTACATATCAGTTAAGCTAGAGTCACAAAAGATAGATACATAAGTAGGTACAAAAGCACACGGCTAGCGTGTGCTTCGCGTAGTCCTGTCATTGGTTGAAAGTGGAGAGCCATTTCAACCAATCAGACGACAGTTTGTATTTGAGTGGTCCCCAAGGCCACTAACATAAATCAGAGTTAAATTTGCTTCAAAGCCCCTACTTAGACTCAGTGTCTTCTGAGTCTCCGCGCTTTCTCGCATCTACCGTGTACGCTAATAACGGACACACCTGGCCTGTTATAGCGAGAGCCTGGCTGAATCGTGTGAAATCCGCGTCTCGTAGAGACGGGATGTCGGGAGACGAGGTCTGCGCCTTGTTCGGTGATCTGATGACCGGTCCCGCGCGCCAATGGTACTTGCAACTGACCAGATGTATGACCAAGATCGCGATGAAGATGATCGGGCTCGATTGATGGTTGCCGGCCAAGGTCCCCGGGTGAGGCTGCGCGCCAAAACCCCGACGCTGACGAGAGACGCGACCTTCCTCGATGCAGTCACTGTGGATCGCGTCGTCACACTGAAGGAGACTGCTGGGGTCTGCTGACTTGCCAAAAGTGCGGCGGACACCACCCGACTGACCGATGTTTGAGAACCTGCAAGGCCTGTGGGGAAGTTCATGATGCTGGAGAGTGCCCGATGGAGGAATTCTTCAATCAACTTCGCTCGTGGTTCAGCCCGCAGAAACACGCGGGGTTGCTGCCACCCAAGGCCGAAAAGATGTTAAACTAGATCGCTCGCTGGCTTTGAAACCAGTACGAGACGAGCGATCAGTTTCCGTCTATACATATGTGGCCCGAGACCTGGAACAAGAGGTTAGTGAGAGTCCGGACCCCTGAATGATAATACACGTGGAAAAACTTGGAACGTACCGCCTCAGCGCGGAGTCCTAAAGTCGCTGCCATCCGATCCGCCGATGAATTTGAGCGGGAAGACGCGCGGGGACTGATCGACTTGCAACCGGGAGAACGACGCGGATATTGGAAACATTACGCGCCTGACAAATGGTACCGACAAGCCAAGATCCACGGAAAACTCAATAATCGTCGCGCCATGCTGCTGCTCGATACCGGCGCCGAGGTGTCCATCCTGGACACCATGAGGTAGGTTGCCAAATCGACACGAGCGTTACACAAACGTGCGTGGGCATCAGGGACGAGACGTATTACACGGTGGGCAAGACGAAGGTCAAGGTAACCCTCGCGGGGAACTTGGTCTACTTCTTGGACATCTGGATCGGAGATCTGGTGGGCCAGAACGCGATCTTGGGGATGAACTTCATGGTGCCTGCGGGCGTCCGCATTGATTCGGCGGACGGGACCGCGCGCTTGCCAGACGAAGTTGGCATCACGATGGTCGGCCAAAGACCGTTGTACGGCGAGAAGAAGCGGACCATCACGGTGTCAGAGCCGGAGAAATAGGAACCCGGAGAAACGCTGGACGTCGTGCTACGGCCAGATCGGACTCTGCCGCAGTTGTGGGTCAAACGTGGGAAGATGTGGGTCACCAGTCATGTGAAGAACACGAACGGGAGACGCACGTATCTGCGAGTCACCAACGTCGGCGATAAGGCGGCGCTGCTGGACGCTCACGAGATACTAGGATACTGGATGTCGGCAGATCCCTGCCACGTGAACACGGCTTCGTGCGACCAGGGTCCCGACGCTACCAGGAGTGGCAAAACTTGGCGTACGGCGCCACCCGCGATGCGGACGACGTGGAACCTCCCGAGGAACCGAGTACGCCGCTGGAATACCATCCCGAGTACAAGACTCCACGAAGGATCTTGAAGCGGAGCGAAGTCAAGACGCCAGTCGCACATCAGCCACAGACGCGTCTTGCACCAACAGCAGCGGCGCGGGTCGCTCAAGTGAAGGCCACACGGACGAACGAAGCACAGGAAACGGAAGACGCGACGACGGCGGCGGACGCGACTCAGGTCGAGGAAGTTCTGTCGACGAGGGACGCGCTCCTGGAAACCGAGGTGCCGAAGGTGAAGTGTGAGCCAGCCGGAAGATTGCGAAGTGAGAGCGCAGACGTACGCAGCGCAGAAGCAAAGCCGGAGAACTCGGAAGGAAAGACCCCGGCTGGACCCAATATCTGAGACAGCTGAAACGGGCGACCCCGAGGAGCCGCCTGATGTGGATCGCGTGCCCGAAACGGTCGCGATGAACTACGCGGACGACGCTGTCTTGCTCCATGAAGGGTCAGAACTCTTCGCCGAAGATGTGGAAGCAGAGATGGCTGTTCTGCCCGAGATCTCGCTGACCGCAGAGGTGAAGATGGAAGACCTCAAGGTGGGACGGCTGACGGGCGTCACTCCCGAAGAAGCCGCCAAGGCTGAAGACCGGCTGCGGAGAATCATCTGGAAGAAAAGGAGATGGATGATTGGGAAAGGCAACGCCCTGCCACCTGCCGCCACCGGTGTCGTCTGCGACATCGACGTAGGAGATGCGAAACCCGTCGCCCAACGCGTACGCAAGAAACCGCCTCAATACCGAGAACAAGTGTCCAAACTGCTCAAGGGTCTGCTTAGCGCTAAGATGATCGGTCCTCAGCATCTCCGTGGGTGTCCCCCATCGTCGTGATTATCAAAAAGAACGGAGTCGACATTCGACTCTGCATCGACTACCGGTTGGTGAACGGACTGACGCAGCTGATGGTGTACCCTATGCCACTGGTCAACGGTCTGTTGGAAGATCTGGACAAGTACCTGTGATACTGCTCGTTGGACATGGCAAGCGGTTTCTGGGTGGTCCCGATGACAGAGCGAGCGCGACTGGTCTCGGCCTTCATTACTCCATTCGGCCTTTTCGAATGGCTCCGAATGCCGTTCGGTTTGTGCAACGCGCCGCAGATATATCAGCGACTGATCGACAACGCGCTCTATGGCTTCTGGAGGTTGACCCTCTGGGACGTGACGCCCGCGACGTCTTCAACAAAGGAGAGCCGGAACCCCGGGCGAAGACTCTATCCTGGGACGGCGGTCTTAAATCGACGATATCCTGATAGGTGGGACATCGTGGGACGACATGTGCGACCGGGTGGAACGCGTGCTGGAAAGATTCGAAAGGTTCAACCTCTCCGTAAGCGTGGAAAAGAGCGAGTGGGGAATGTCGAAGGTCAGCTATCTGGGACACCAGGTGTCGAAGAACGGCCTCGAAGCGAAACCGAAAAATCTGGAATCCCTGGCGTCACTCGCTTTCCCGCGTACATTGAAGGGCCTGCAGTCGTTCCTCGGTAGTCTCAACTACTACCACCGGTTCATTGCAGATTTCGCAGTGTACGCCGCAGTGCTCTACTCGCTCTCGGAAGCCGACTTCGAAGAACGCGCCGCCCGACCAGAGACGCGCTCTCAGGAGAAATGGGCCCACGCCCAGATCGCGTTCAACGCTCTCAAGATCAAGTTCGCGGCGACGCCAATGCTCAAACATTTTGACGAGGATCGTGAACCCGTGGTGATCTTGTACGCAAGCGACTGGGCAATCTCAGCTGTGTTGACGCAGGAGCACGACGAAGTACACATGCCGGTGAAGTTCTCCAGCCGCACGCTGAAACCCAACGAGTTGAATTACGACATGGTCGAGAAGGAGATCCTGGCCCTGCTACGGATCCTCACCGACTGCTTCACGATGCTGGCAGGACGCAAGATTCGCGTCCTCTCGCGACACTCGACGCTGGTGTGGCTGTTCAGATCCAAGGGACTACAAGGCCGACTATCACAGTGGGTCGCAATGCTCACGCCGTGGAAGCTAGAGATCTGCAAGTCGATGAAGGGGAAGAAGAGATACTCGGACGCTAGCCGCGGGCATCACACCCCGGACGTTCGTGGACTTGGCCCTGGAAAATATCTCGCCGAGAAAACGCTCGTCAAAGATCACTATGATCCCGGTCCCCGCCATCGAACCCGACGAAGAACTCCATGTGATGAGCTTCGACGGATCAGCGAAGAGCAAACGCCAGTGTGGAGCTTTCAGCGCTGTGTTGTGGAAGTTGCCGGGCTGAGACGTAGTCCGAGCCGCATCCGGTTACGCCGCCGACCTCACCGTCAACGAAGCCGAATACCGGGGCATGCTGCTGGGATACTCGCTATTGGGAGAACTGGAAGTCACCCGGTTGATCGTCTGTGGAAACTCCAATCTCGTCATCCGACAGATGCGAGAGGAAATGGACTGCAAGTCTCCCGGACTGAAACTTCTTCGACAACGAGCCAGGGACGCATTGCAGGCTTGGCTCAAACACGACTTGTTTCATGTGCGTCGAGACTGGAATGCCAGTGCTGACCTGCCAGCAGGGCAAGCTCTTCAACGCCAAGACGGAGTGGAAGTACGCGGCCACGAGGAGATCCAAGACCTCAAGACGCTGAACCGCCTGCCGGAGATCGTACGACCCAGAGGACTCGAAACGGGAGACGCCGTCTCAGGCGCGAAGGATCCAACCGACCCTGAAGCGAGAGACGCGAACGAAGGACGCGATCCCCCAGCGAAGGACGAGGCCGACGGACGCGACCGTGGGAGGAAGGACAGTTTCGTGCCGATCTTGTCAGTGACTACCCGTTCGGCAGCGACGCGAGCCACGTCGGCCCAAGAACAGACCCCAGAAGTTCTCGACGAGCTGATAGTCCAGCGATTACGGCTCGACCGGATCCGGACAGCGCAGGACGAGGAGACATGGATCGCGAATTTGAAGAACTATCTCCGAGGAGATCTGTACCAGCTGTCGGAACGCGAAGCGAAGAACTGCAGCAAAATCGCGACTCAGTACGAAGAGGGCGAAGGTGGACTCTTGTACTACCACACGAGAGGGACGACGCCGCTGAGGATCGGGATACGATCATGAAATTGGTCGTCCCTGAAACGTTGCGCGACGATATCCTTCACCACTATCACTCGAGTCTGGAAGGTGGCCATCAGGGGATCGGCAGGACGTATCAGCGCCTGAGGCGTCACTTTCACTGGCCCGGGATCTTCAGGAGTGTTCAACGATACGTCGGGGAATGCACCGATTGCGAAACCGGTAAGGGAAAGCCGACGATCCAGGGCGAGTCACCCGGCAACATCGTGGTCACGCACCGTTCCAAGTGATCGCCATGGATCACATCCCGTCTTTGCCCGCGTCTTACAAGGGCAACACCGAGCTGTTGGTCTGGGTTGACCTCTTCACAGGGTTCGTGATCGTGAAAGCGAACGCATCACGGACGGCCCAGACAGTGGCCGAGGCCTACGAGGAAGCCGTCTTCCGACGCTTCGGCGCGAGCGAGGTGATTCGGCACGACAGAGAGCCTGGGTTCATGTCAGACTTTTTCGCAGCGTTCAGCAAATTGATGGGCCAGAGACAACGAGCGACGCTCGCCTACAGGCCGCAGGCCAACGGCGCGGCAGAACGTATGGTCCAGACGATCACGAGGGCCATCAAGATGTACATCGCGGACATCGACCAACGCGACTGGGACGAGTACGCGGAGAGACTCACGTTTGCGTTGAACCGGCGCACGATCGAACGAGTGACGAGACTCCGTACTATCTGGTACACAGATGGGACCCACGGACGACCTTGGAAGCCTCCTTGGCGGTGGGCAATACGTCCCACCATGAGGTCGAGGCAAAGAGGTGGAGACTGAGGATCCAGCGACACTACAAGATCGCCCGGGCCCAAGCGCTAGACCTCGTCCAGAACGCGGTCGAGGCTAGAGCGCGTCACCAGAATGAAGTCGCGACGGAGCACGCGATCGAATCAGGTTCGAGAGTATGGCTCTATCTGGAGCGGGTGAAGCCGGGATACGTGCGGAAACTGGCCCATATGTGGCACGGACCGTTCCGTCTCACCGAGCTCGTGACGCCCTACGCAGCACGTCTGGAGACAGAGGGCATCCCATACCAACTGTTCCCCACCGTACACATCTCCAAGCTGAAACAAGTCCGTGAGTTCCCGTCCAGACCGACGATCGCGTTGACGGTGCCGGCGGACGCGCGCTTCGACTTCGACGAGGCGTTCTTGCCAGCCGACAGTTGGGAGACGCAGGACTTGGGCGACGAGGTGTACGAGGTGGAAGCGATCCTCGACATGCGAGAAGGACGGGCGACGAGGTACGACGCGACTTCCAAGTGAAGTGGAAGGGATACCCAGACGCGACTTGGGTCGAAGAACTGGATCTCAACTGCGGCGGGCTGCTCTACGATTTCCTGAGACAGCGGACGGGTCGCAACCGGTTCGGCGTCATGCAGTCGCACGAAAATGCGTCTGCGACGGACATCGGGACGTAGGGGCCGATGGGGAAGGGACGCGCGAGGCGCGCGACGAAGTCAGCAGGAAGGTTGCTGACAGGGGGAATGGAGGGAAGTCTCCGTCTGGGTTGGCCGAGCAGAGAACGAATGGTGATTGGGGAATGAGGAGGACCGGCCCTGCTGGCCGAAGATGGGACGACGATGGGTCGTTCCATAGAAGATAAGTTTTGCGAAAAAGAAGATGGAAGACAAAGCAGATTCAAGCACAATGGTGTTATAAGGAGGAACCTACGACATGAAACTAAGACACCTGCCACTAGACGGTCGGGATGAACTTAACAGAGATACGCGGAAGGCTGAAAGCGGGATGCACAGGCGTCACGTTGCAGTCTCCGTTGGCGTCAACCGCCGTCCGGAAGAAGCGACGCCAAGGTTCGCGAGCGTCGAGTGCGGCCAGTGAATCTTCCAGCGACGCATCAGAGAGACGCGGATACCAGTGGCCTTCCTTGGACCGCGACGCAGAGAAGTGTAGCACAACGGGGTCCAGCTGCAGATCCATATCCGCCAGACTACCACGGAAGTGGGCGAGAGCCGACTCCAACACACTGGCTAAGTTGTCGCCACCATGTGTCCGGCGAGAATTGCGGCGCTTGTGCCACTCCTTCCACTCGGCGTTATCGGGCACCGCGAGCTTGTGCGTGGACCCCAGTACGTCTGCGCCCAGCGACGCAAGTGCTGGCGATATCGAGTCAAGAACGTCCGAAAGGCTGCGTCGTCCGACGCGAACGTCAGAGACGCGACCGCGTGGTACAGGTAGCTCCCAGGCTCGGTGGCGTATAGCGCCTCGACGGCAGCCATCGTGATCAGCGCCTCGCTCCAGACGGCAGGCTTGGGGTCCGCCACCGAGGCATAAATCCAACCCGGCGGCGGCAAGAAGTCCAGCCGAATCGCTCGCGCAGTAATGGTGGACAGCCGCCAAGCCCGGAGGTCCTTGGTCCACGGGAAATACCGGCGTTGGAGCCACTCAGCCGAGTCACGAAACGGCGGGGTGGCTGGAGCGAAGAATGGAGCAGCCACGGACGCATCCTCGGAAGAACTGTCACTCTCCGACGAAGGAGATGACGACGGACCGCCGCCACCTGAACCCTTGCCTGCAGACCCGCCCGACTTACCGGCGTTTGGACGCGCTCCAGAGGTTTTGCCCCGAGGGGACGACCGCGAGCGCGAAGAGTACCGCCGGAGTCGCCGACGCTTGGTCCTCCGGGACCGAGCCCTTTGTGCACTGTTCGAAGAATCGGGTGAGGACGAACGAGAACGCGTCCGCGAGAGAGAGGCAACGGTGCGGGCCGACGCAGCAGCGGCACTGTCCGTCGCGGCAGGGTCGGCCACTGTCGAAGAACGGACGCTCCGGCGTGTCGGTGTAAGAGACGCCGCCGGTCCTGATACCGAGGCAGGCGCCCCACGACGGAGCGAAGGGCCCGGGCTAGAGCGCCGCCGAGACGACTTCTGCGAAGTCGATGAAGTGCGCGACCGACGCCGAGGGGGCGACGGAGAGGAAGAACCAAACAGCAGGTGATCTTCGGCCTCAGAGTCGTGAGGCGCTGACGGCGATGCAGGTGGAGACACGGGTGGAGACGTCGCCTGAGACTGGGAAGATGCAGCGCCCGCTGCACTGGAAGCTTGACTCGGTAACATTATAACCAATTTTTAAAATATATTGGTTTATAAATTCATAATAAATTTTATCAAAATACCATTTTCTATTTAAAAATTATAAAAATAAAGACCATATTCTGAAATTTTTAAATTATATAAAAATTTAAATTTAAAAAATATAAATAAAAAGCACCAAATAAACCACAAAAACTTAAAATAACTGGTAATAATTTAAAAAAGTTGGTAACGCTCCAGCAAGGGGACGGAAGCTGCCGCATTAGCGTCCGCCAATGCCCCGGCCTCCAACGCCATGAGAAGCTGTTGGACGTTCAGGGTACTCCCAGCGGAGACAACCGCGTCTGCCAGGCGGGCTGCCAGCGCGTCTCCCACGCGGAGGGCGGCATCTCGCCCTAAACGCGCGTCATGTAACCACTGTTGCCACGTCGCGATCCGCCTCTGATGCTCGAGGGTCGCGTAGTTTAATGAACCCTCGAGTCCAGTCACCTGTGCGCGCAGTCGGAGTATCTCGGCAGCGGCATCGGCCTCGGCCTCACGCTGGGACGAAGTCTGGCGGGCGTCTCGGAGACGCCGAAACGAAGCCCGGCGAATGTCTCGAAGACCTTGGAGCAGCCGGTTGGCCCGAGAACACGCACGCAATTCTTTGTTTTCAGCCTCGACTTGGTCGGCTTGAGCGACGACACGTGCCCTCTCGGCCTCCGCTACAGCGGCCTCCAGAACGCGAACCCGGTCCACTCACGCTCATGCTCCTCCGCGTGGGCGGTTACCAGCGCGTTGAGACGCCTCCGGTCAGTTTCCAGCGGCTGCCGAGCTGCAGACAAGGACGCGACCTCGACACGGCTCGCCGCTAGCTCGTCGCGGATCGCCTGGAGCTCGTTGTTACGCGAGGTGGTCAAAGTCGCCAAGTCCTGACGAACCTGATCCCGCTCTGCGAGCAGGACGACACCCCACGTCCGGAGTCGACGAGGCCGCAGGAGTCGCGAGACCGGATGACGCCACAGCAGGGACGGACGCTCCGTCCGAAGGAGACGACGGGAGGGACACTGTGGTCGCCGGAGATGCAGGGACTGGCGGCGAAGCAGCAGGAGACCCGGAAGGAGGTGGAAGGCGCGATGCGAGCTGCGTGGACAGCTCCGCGACACGGGCACGCTCGTGTGCGAGGGCGTCCTGGTAGGCATACGCCTCCTCGGCAACAGTCGCCTCCAGCGCAGAATACCATGACTCAGCGGTGTCAGCACGGCCCGCCCGAGCACGCAAATCAACCGCCGCGTCTTTGAAGCGTTGTTTATCGCGCTCAACGCGCTTCACCCGCTCGTGCAGCTGCCGGATGGTCCCAGTGACCATGTCGAAGCCCTCACGAGCCCTCTCGAGCAGGGACGCGTTACGGTCGTGGAGGACCCGGGCGTGGACAGCTAAGCCCGCGTTCAAGACCCTCGTCAGCTCCAGCCGTCCTCGCAACGTCCGGGCCTCGCGCGCCACAACGTTCGCGTCGGCTAGCAAGTTGCCGACCGACGTCACAGGCTGGCCCATGGGGGAATTTCCACGGGCGGGCGAATGGGGAGTGGCGGTGCACCGTATTCGCACACCGCGCAACCCCGAACGACGTCGTCATCACCGAGATCGATCACCGGCGATCCTGGAGGCGAGTAGGACGAACTGGAGGACGAAGACATGCTGGGAATGCAGGCACAGAACGTGAGTACTTAAGGGAGATGGATTCCGCCATGCTGCACCTACGCGCAAATGAGCGGCGGGACGGATGTGGTGTAGTGGCCTCAAGGAGAGACGGAAAGACGCGAATGTTGTCGGAGGGAGAGACGGGACCCAGATTGATGGCGACGGACCTCAAAGACTCAGATCTGATTCTGAGCCGGCTCGTCTGTGGATCCCGTCCTTGGCATCGAGAGACGCGTCTCTCAGATCGGGAAACGCGGTACATGATATGGGGTATAAATCAGGTTCAAGCCAGACCGCGGGAAGCACGCCAGGTTAGGGCTAGGTAATAAAAGGGAAGATCGAAAGACCAGTAGTGATAGATGGTAGGGATGGAGTAAGGCTCAGTTCCGAATATACTTTGTGATACGCAAAGATCTTCTTCCTTCGCCTGAGATCTCTAAGAGACTAGCACTTTGAAGTCTTTCGTTGAAAGACCAGCGTCCGTCGACAAGCCGCCCCGATAACCGCGGCCCCGTCCCCGTCCGTTGAGTCGATTCTCACGCGTGTCTGAAAGGAAGACACGTTAAACGATACCGCCAAGGCGTCGCCCGATAACCCGGCGCCGAACGCGAAGGACCGTGCGGCCTGATAACCGCCGCACACACGACCAAGGACGCGCCCCGATAACCGCGCGGACCAAGGTCGAGAGAGAGAGAGAGAGAGAGAGAGAGAGCGTCATCTGTGACCGTGCAGAGCGCTAGAGCAAGAGAATACGTAGAGTGAGGACCATCCGCTCTACGCCAGGATCGCCGTCTTCAAGACCAAGAACGCCGACGACCTCACTCCATCGGGAGATACGTTACTCAACAACCGGGAAAACCCCGTCGCTCACGCTTCGGGTTTGTAGAAGTCCACACTCGCATTCATTTTGCGAGGGCGCTCTTCCACACAATGCAAGTTTTTGTCGTTTTAACCTACTGACTTGCTCGATCTACTTAAGTACGATATCGATTTAATTTTAAAATGCTTCATAGAAAATACAACTCGAGCGCAGCAAACATAGATTCAATATAAAGTAACCCTATTTATTTTATATTAAATTTGCGCAAAGAAAAACGCAATTCGGATCATTTTATCGTAATTTGACCACAGATGATGTCCCACTGGAATTATCTGGTCTCCTGTCATTATCAGTCGAATAGAAGCTTAGCAGCCGGACAATAAGTTTTCGTTACAATGGACAGCACGTCTTTCAATCAGTCTTAAACTTCTCATTTGCTATTCAAGTGCTTGATGTACTGTACTCTCACGACGTGCTGTATTTCATGTTCCTGTGTATGGTATATCTGTTCAGTACATTGGTTACATATTTGGAACCTAGTGGTGTTAATATTTTTGTTTCTATCGAAGGGGTGGTGGAGAACGACGGCCAAGCCGATGGAGTGTGTGGCGTAGAGATTTTGAGTTGTCGCGCACTGCTCATTTGTCCTGCAACGGCCGTGAAACCGATCGGTGTTAGAGGCTATCTGGCTCCTGATTGGCCAATCCCATTCCCCGCGAGAGAGTGACATAGTGACCGAGACTTCGGTTGGTCCTAATAAACCCCAGCCGAGGTTGAGGTTTATACCCATAATGTGGTGTGATCTGACTAACAACAACAACTCATCGAAATTTCCATTTCGCTGAAGAGTGAAAGAGTACAGTGAGCCCAGATTATAATAATCATGGCTGTACAGAATCATCTGAAGAGAAAAGTGTTGGCTGTCTAATACTATTCTTCGCTGCCCCAAATCCTGAATGTAGATACCGGTATCCACTCCGAGACACCTAGTACATTTGCGGACGACGGTACCATTGCGGACGACGTGTTAAAAACAATGGGTGTGGCCGCCTACACAAGTTCAGTCTCACTTTAGTTTTCTCCACCGAGGTGCACAAGTGCTCAAACGCTCCTAAGCAGCCCCCTGGATCTGCCGACAAACAGTCGACTGTACAATGCAGCCATCGCCGCAGCCCGGTTCGCAGACCAGACTACAACGGCAGCCTCCGGCAATTTTCAGCGTTTTTCGAAGTGAAGGGTACCCGGACCCGTTGAAGCACCGTTTCGTGGAGCTGCCCAGCGTTGTAGCAGCGTACATTAATCAGCTCGCCACGTCCAACGCAAGTCAGTGGCCGGCGGAAAAGCTTCGGGCCGCACTAAGTTGGCACTACATGAAACCAGAGATGCTTGGTGGAGGCCACCCACACGATCGATGGGTTGTAGACACTGCTCCAGACGGAACGCTTGTACCCCGCGGTAACCCGGCGCGCGCTACAGCCATCACCCAAATTCTCGCCGGTCTCAGCAAATCGAAGAAACGTGAACGGACTCCCAAGCGTGCGTCGCCAACGTCGCTGGTCATGTTGACGAGAACCATCGCTTTCCTGGAGTCCGACTCCATGCTCAACGAGACCATGTTTGTGTGGTTTTCGGCGGTCTGCTCGCTTAGCTTCTACGGAATGTGCCGTATTAATGAAGTCCTCCTCATGAAAAAGGCTGACATCCAGATTGGACTCCAACGTAAGTCGTGCTGAGATCAGGTTTGGCTGCTTCACCATTCGTGACCGGAAGACAGATCACGACCCACTCGCCAGCCGCACCTACTCGCTGCACCACCTCCCCGATGAAGAACGGGCCGCCGAGGCGCTGACATATCTGGAGAGGTGGTTCGTTTACGCACGTAAGAAGCTGGGTCATTCGTGGAAAGTTGGTGACTATGCGTTTCCATCGCTGACAAAGATTCCCGCGGTGGAGCCAAGAAACGGAAGAGTACTATCGGCACTGTGGTCAGCAGTACTTCATTCGCAAAGGTCGGCGTGAAGTGGGGTTCACCGATGACGGATAGCAACTTCACACAGGTGCTGAGCATTGTTGCCGAGGCTTCTGGAATCAGTCGGAACCTTCTAGGGGACGAAATTTGGTTTACATCTCACTGCTTTCGACGCAGAGGTGCACAGTATCGGTTTATGTTTGCTCTTGAGAAGCAGCGGTGGTCGCTGAAGCTTGTAAAGTGGTGGGAGGGTGCGCACCAAGCGAGAAGGCAGAAACGGTAACAAGGTACCTCCTTGATGACGTGCTCGACCGGGAAGAGAACCAACTCGGGGATTCATTGGCGTCTAACGCGATCTCATGCACGAATGCGTCGCTGGAAAGTATTTGAGACATCGACAGCTCGCAACCGGTTATTGACGACGTCGATGATGCGGAGTCTTTGACGAGTGCGCGAAACTCACGGGAATTGGCGACATCTCGACATCCGTTGTCAGCGAGCTAAAGGCGCTTCTACAAGGAGAGCGAAACACAGTGAAGGGCATCGGCAACAGTGCAGGTGACAACCAGGTGGATGGGTCTGTGGCAACCTCCTCCAACACTGTCACAGACACCTTGAGCTTGGTGTCGGAGTTCCCAGACGCGAAGTCTTGGCGAGATTATGTCAACCAGTATTGGCAGGCGAACCCAGCATGCCACCAGTATCGAGCTGGTGTTCACATGCTACCGCACGAACGCAAGGTGCACCGTTCGCGGCTTTCGCGGATGAAAGTTATTGCTGAGATCGTGCGTGGTGAGTATGATGATGACCAAGACCGGTTTGACGTTCAGTTTGCCAGCGGTATGTCGGTGAACAAAATTCTTGCAAGTATTCGCGCCAGAAACGAATGTTGGTCTTGGTGTCGTCCGCAAGTGTACTCTAGATGTCGTCCGCAATTGTACTCTATATGTCTCTGTATATGTCGTCCGCAATTGTACTATACATGTCTCTGTAAATGTCGTCCGCAATTGTACTCTACATATCGCAAGCCATAGTTCAACGATTGAACTATACATGTCGACCTCATTTGTACTGTCGGCCGCAATTGTACTGTCGTCCTTAAATGTACCTTATACTGGGAATACCTAACAGGGATGGACAGCCCTCACTGGATTAATTGCGTGACCGCGTAAGCGTAACCACTTTACATTCAGCCAACATTCGTGCTACATCAGTAACGGGAAGGGCGGAGCAGCACCATACTATGAGTAACTGTGAGCTGAGGCTGCAGCACACGCGATATTCATGGGTATGTGCCCCGAAAGGGCACATACCCATGAATCACGCGGGCTGCAGCAATATACACTGCACCTACTACTGCTACGGCAACACCAGGTATTCCCAGCCAAGTCGAACGACGACCTAGTTCTTCAATGATTGTAGAGACAGATCAATTTATGTAACTCAGGAATCCAACTCTTCTTGCTCTTCACCATCCTAATCCTCGTCATTGGGATCGTAGTCGGCGTTTGAATCATCTGTTGAAGTCGCTTGCATGGTACTTATCAGCGCTGTTGGAGTCGACGGTTCTCGTTCCTATAATGTGGACCACTTTAATGGAACCATCTTCCTCGTTCTCATTCTCCTTCTCCTCTTCATTTTCTTCCTCGCTCTCCAGCTCCGCACAAGGGAAGGGATACTTGCAGATGGGGCACTGAAAATCCCGGTTCCTGGTATGGTGGAGCTTTTCCTCGTTGTACCACGTATGGCATTCCAAGTCCAGTTTGTGGCTACACTGTGGTCCCTCGACCATAATCCCGGTGATTGTGCACAGGCAGATGAGACTAGTGTTGGCAATTCCGAGGTAATAACGCTGATATTAACACCCCCAACACTTACGGTTGTGAAAAACACCGTCGCTGCAAATCCCTAGTTGGCCTTTTTCTAAAAAGTTGTTAAAAACAACATGTTAAGGACTGATCATTTATACGGGTTTCTATCAATTTGCACGCGGTTAGGTTAAAATGATATGTTGGGTGTCACACAAAACAGACGCCCTTGCCACACAAACGGTCCCTTCGGCGCCAGTTATCAGCCACTCATTTCCGAAAAGACCGCCACAGAAGCAGACCTCCGGACTACCACGGCCAGTGCCGCTGCCGGCCATGGGCAAGTCGGCGGCGTATCGGGCGGTGAAGCGCAAGGGGTTGGAGGAGGACGACGCGTTGGAGGAGGAGATCGACAAGGAGGAGGAGAAAGACAAGAAGGAGGAGGAGATCGAAAAGGAGGAGGAGAACGACAAGGACTGCGAAGGTGCAGTACACGCCGACACGATCGACGGCCTGGTAAGTTGTTGGCTTGCAGCTTTTGACAACATGTATCCTTACTAACATGTTGTATATTAAATAGTAACTTACTATGGCTGTCTATTTGCAGGTACTCTCACCCGCGTCTGCCACTCCTGCCGAAGGTGATCACCAGCTGACTGTGTTCCCAGACTGGAACCGCTTCGGCAAGGAGGGCGAGCACCGCATGAGGCCGCAGCACCAGTGCAAGGTCTGCTCGATTCTCAAGCAGAGAATCGGGCAGCGGACTGGCACTCGCTTTTACTGCGAGGCCTGCAGCGACGTTGACGCGCGAGTGTACCTGTGCGACAGGGTGCGAGCCCAGAACTACCCGGCAAACGCGCTCACCTGCTTCCAGATCTGGCACGAGAAATGGACGAACGGCACCAAGCGGCCTCGGCCACTTGTCGGCTGTGACATCAAGATGAGGAAACTGGGGAAGAAGCGACGTCGTCCAAGCGAGACCGAAGATGCGGAAGACGAGGACACAGAGTAGGCAGCGTGTTGCCACTTTGTAGCCTAGGAGGACGAAGCAAATACATTTATTGCGTTTCATCATCTATTCATTCTAGTTATGTCTATCTATTGCACAGCGATCATCCATAGAGCAGCTTTCCCAAGTAAAGGGGCAACGAAACATGTATGCTCTACAACATGTTGCATTGCTGGGTGGTGGTGGTGTTGTTGCCAAATACAACATTAATCGACAAAGTCGGGGGAGCGGAACGACTTTGCGCTATATCCAGTTTTGGGTTTCAGAAAAGGTCGGCGTACTTAAGTGACCAATACAAAAATCAAGTTTAGCCTGATTTTAATATGCTGTTTTTAACGTCGTGATAGGGCTCTTCCCGAAATCCAAAATCTCCGTGAGTGTTGGGGGTTAACGATTACATACCTTCTTCACGTTGATATTGTGCGGCAGGTCCTCTCAGTCTGACTGCCAAAGCTCCACGAACGCCAGGGTCGCGAACCCCTCCAAAGATCGCAAATTCCGTTTGCCCCCTCCGCGACAAGCTACCAACGCAGCCAAGATCTGCCCACCAGTGACAGCAGCAACGCAGTCAGGCATCTTACTTGCCCCAGGTCAACCTGTCGTGCTTACCCGTGTTCACGTCCCTGTAGCCAACACCGTGCTCACGCCCCAGTACTTGCCCGTGGTCACGTACGCGTTCACGTACACGACCCAGTGGCGAACTCCGTAATCACGTCTCAATACGACTCCGTGAACACGTAAGTGCTCACGTCCCTGCTACCAGCTATGTGCTCACGCTCCATTACTTCCCGTGATATCGTACACTGATATTGTTGTGGACAACTCCATGCCAAATCTACCGCTGTTTCATGTGGTCACCTACGCCCGCGGCCAACTCGCTACACATTTTTTGATCAACAAGACTACCGTCATCGTTGTCAATTTGTCGTCGAATCCGTCATGGCACCCCCGCAGCACGAAATATGGGGGCTTTTTCATGAAACAGCTCCTCGCGTCAACGGTACAAAGCCTCACCCCGACGCCCGCTGCAAAGCTTGTGATACCTTTATATAGAATGCGCAGCCATCAGGAAATCTACTCTGTCATGTACTGAAATGTGACCTAGTTGCTGTTGATTTGAAAACGAGGTGGGCGCAATACGATGCACAGCGTCGGCGAAATAAGGCAGCAAAGCTAGTGACGCCATCCAAGCCACCTCGATGTACAATTAGCAGCTCCCCATCGATCACCAAGCGCTTATTTGGTATTCCATCCCAACTTTCGTATACACGCACGAGCTCACGCAAAAGACCAAGGGCTACGTCAACCACGTCGAAAGCGAAGGAGGAAGAAACATTTCTGCGCGTCGCAATGGGATTTATTGCCACTGGGATCCCTTTTCGAGTAATTGGGGATCCTCATTTCCGAGCCATGTTTAACTACAACCTTCCTTCCCGTCTTTCAGGTCGTGTACTGGACACGATTTATGACCGTGAAAAGGGCCGGGTCATCGAGTTGTTGAGGGGGTGACTGAGATTTGCCTCGTAACAGACGGATGGTCGAATACGAATGGTGACGGCATAATTAATTTCGTCTTTGTGAGTCCGAAGATGCCACCAGTATTCTGGAAATTCATCAACACGAAGGCTGACTGGTCGTTACATTGCTGATACAATTCTTTCTACTATACTGGAGCTTGAGACAATTGTTGGTCCTGGTGTTGTCACTTCCGTGGTGACCGATAACGCCGCTAACATGAAAAAGCATGGAAGTTGGTCACGAAAGAGCGTCGCCGCACTGTTTGCACTGGCTGCACTGCCCACAGCATGAATTTGCTGATGAAATATGTGTTTTGGGTTAGAATTCTTCAAAGGTGTCCTCAGAAACTGGCTCGGTTTATCCGAGTTCGTCGAGGATTATGGTCGCGGTTTCGTGACACTCTCAAACAACTAAAGAAGAAATGAGAAAAACGTCGGCGACTCTCGCTGACAGTGCCAACGCGCTGGTACACACACGAAAAATGTCTTGCAAATGTATTTAACAATCGAGACGAGATTGCCGCGATATTCGCTGACACAGCTTTCCTGAAAACTACGAGGGTCCGGAGCTGGATAGTGCAATTGCTACATTGAGAGATGAAACATTCTGGAATCACGCAAGCTTGGCACTGAAGCTGATTCGGCCAATTAACGAACGTCTTGCGTTATTTGAGCGTGACAGTTGTAGTTTTGGAGTCGTTGCGTACTCACGACGTCTACACAAAACGTTTAGACGGGTACGATTATGTTCTGCAGCATGAAGTGCTTGAAATATTTGAGAAACGAAGAGCGAAGATTTGCTCGAAGCCGCTTAAAATCGCGAACATGCTGGATCAAACGAAGTTGATGGACGGTGATGAAGACGACGACGCAAAGCTGACGATAAATGGTGCCGCAAATCTTGCTGTAGAACTGGGTCTTGTGGTTGGTGGAGGAGCAAAAACTGATTTTAATAGGCAGCTCCAAGAATTTGTGCTGGAGAAAAGCTCGTGGAGTGGAGAGGTCCGTGTAGATAATTGTCCTTTAAATCGGTGGTCTTTACCGTCCAAGAAGCATGGCTTGATACGGCAAGTTCCAAAGCTGTTGCTGTCGATCCCAACATCATCGGGATCGAGTGAGCGAAGCTGGAGCATCCACGGGTTTATACATACTAAACGACGCAATCGACGCTCTCCTGATCGAGTCAACAAACTCGTTTTTGTGTACACAAATATTGCGCGGAAGAGCGACGTCAACCACATCTTATACCAACTTTATCCAGATGTCTGCGATGGAAGCGATTCCAGTGACGAAAGCGATAGCCAAGACATGGACGATGATAATCATACTGAACGCAGACTGCCAGGGCATCCAACACTGTCAATGATGGAAAACGAGCCAGGACGAGCAACACGAGCACATGAAGTGCGAGAGGCAAGTACTGCATTCGCGACGCCAGCATTGTGAGCGCAGTAAAAACCAGCCGGTCGAACTAGATAACATTGTTGAAGAAGTCAAATGTGTGCAACATGTCAATGCAAACAATAAACTAGAGGATTGGGCTGGTCGCGCTTTACCTTTGTTTAGGGTATTTAATAGCCGCAACCACTGTGGTCGCATTCCATCTTCTTTACGTTTTCTTCGAAGCAACGGGATTTGATAAAAAGTGACCAATGTTCTCGTGCAAAACAAATCTCCATTTTCAGAAACGAGTGCAACATGCGTGTAGGTTTCGCCGCCATGGCAGTCCCCGTCCTTTTAGGGATTATATTTTGCCGCTGTGGCGACGGAGACTACGCACGGTTCCTTTGTATCTAAGAAGGAGCTGCCCGGGAGCCATGGTCAACATGACACACCCAAGACCTACGTCTTACAGTTTGGAGCTGTACGTGTCGACATTTAATTCTACTAGCTATGCTGATATTGCTGATGCCAGCGGATCTGTACGTGTCGACAGTTAATTCTACTAGCTATGCTGATATTTGTGTTGACAGCGCGTGTTCATGGCAACGCCAAGGTCACTTGCTCCGTTCAGCTTTGCTGTCTCAAAACGTATATACAAAACGCGGGCTTAGGCCATGGCGACAGGGGTCCTGACTTCGACGTACGACGGCGTGGTCGTGTCCACGGAAGAGCTCCCCACGACAAGACGTAGCTGAAGACGCAGAAGGCCGTTTCGATGCAGATAAACCAGCCATCGACCTCAGGACAGCCAGCGTCGTCGACATCGCCATTGCACATTGCAGTGAACATACTAGCAGCGAAGAGGTGGATAATGACCATCCCCACCGCTCCAATGATGGCCATGTAGCGGCGTCCGTACTGATTTTACAACCATGCTGACGTTCGTGCTGTGGGTGATGCAGTCGAAGCCCTTGGGCGTCCTCCTCGCCGCGGCTTCGACTCCATCACCCACATCCCGATGATAGCCATATCTATGGTGGACGCCATCACGGGCTGCAAGGGCAACAATAAGTTTGTGGCGGCCTCGCATCTCTCATGGCGTCCTTCTTCCTCATGGTCATCGCAATGCTGCACTACCCGTTGGCGATGTTCATGTTCTGGAAGTACTTGAAGGAGCAGGAGACGGTAGCGGACAAGGCTGTGGAGGAGGAACACGACGTATACGGGAGCTGGTACGTGTATTAGTGGTGCACCAGCTTAGTTGTAATTCCAATACTACGTAGTACCGGTATGTATTTATTTGCTGTCCAGTCGTAACGTATCCCACCAGTTAAACTTCGGGAAGCTGTCCACTCTTAACGTATCGCACCAGTTAAGAGGACACCCTCTTATTTGCATAAAATAACTTGTGGAATTTAATAGCCCTATGGATTCAATGCGAAATTATAGATTTATAAGGAGCCGACATTATAAGTTTGTATGCCTCTACATAAAAAAGACAACACTTTTCGTGCCCCAAATTAATCCCAGTTGGGCTGTCCGTAACTACGTATCGTAGCACTACCAGGATAAGACAAACTGCTCCACCTATGCTACTCCTATGCAGCAGGCGATCCCCACACAAAGTTTCCCACGAAGTACCAGGTTCGACCTCCTCTTCATGTTCACGAGGCTGCGCGCGACCGATGGTCGACACATGCTTGACAGCCGCACGGAAGTAAATGTCGGTGCCGCTTGTGATACTGCCCAGCACACCACCGGCGTCGTTCATGGTCACGCCCAGCTGGTCCGGGTTGGAAGCGTCCGCCCAGAACGGGTTGTTGTGCTCCGAGCTACGCTTGCTGGTGCCCGAGAACCCCGAGCCGATCTCGAAGCCCTTGGTGGCCGGGATGGACATCATGGCGTGCACCAGAACAGTCTGCATCTTGTCGGAGCACGGCTCTCCAAGTCCCACGGGGGCGTTGCGGATCACGCGCGTGACGACACCACCAGTGGAGTCCTCGTCCACCTTCATGTTGCGAACGACTGGCGCAAGCCGACGGCGGGTGCGAGCTGCGCACGTGGATCAGGTCGTCCGTGAGCCACGCGTCCAGTTCTCAGGCACAGACACAACGCCACCCTTGCGGTTGTACACGATCTTCTCCATGTCAATTTACGCGGGGGTAGCGGGGTCGAACTCTTGCTTGACGAACTCGGCGTCGTACTTCTTGTCATGCTCGAGCTGCGTGGCCGCGTCGTCCACTTTGGTCCACTTGGCAGGGTCGTGCAGGATGCGGATGTACCCAAAAGTGTCCACGTCCTCGCGCGTGTAGACGGCCTTAAGGGGTCGTTCAGCAGGTCGCGCGGCATACCGTGTCCGATAGAACTCACCCAGCACACGATGGTCCTACCGTACTGCTGCTTGAACCACTTCTCGGCCCCGGCGCCGGACGTCACACGGCCGATGGTCTCACGCGCGCTCGCGCAACCGCCACCGCTGCTGGCGCGCACTCCGTATTTCATACGGTACGTATAGTCGGCGTGACCACCGTGTTCTTCGAGGTCGAACCAGCGCAAGCCAGTACACAAGCCTTGGTGTGTCGTCCTTGGCATCGGCCACGAACACGTGGCACACCTCGGCAAAGCTGGCGTGCTCCTCGCTCATGTGCTTCTTGGAGAACTGCATCTGACCGGGCCCAATGTCGCCCTCGGTTTGCTTGGACTCCTCGGGGGCGTCCCAGATCGATAGACGTGTGTTGTGGCAGTCGTCGGATATAATGAGATTTTGTATGTCTGGTGTAGTTAACCTTTTTACGCCACTCTTAGTTATTCAGCGTTAATATCAGTTGTTCGGAGGTAATTAGCTATTAATAAATCTTTCTTTAAACTAACTGATTTTAACAGTGAATATCGGCTGCCAACACTAGATGGGACACTTGGGAGGGGCAGGCACGTGCTTGACAAATCAACGCTTCACCATCTTCAACATCGAGCTGCACAGGAAACCTGCAGTTAGTGCATCTTGGGTCATGCAACAGTGTTGGCTTGACACACTCTCGGTGGTACGGCTGACGGCATGTGCCCCTCTTGCAGACCCACAATTTGCCATTCAGAGCATCACCACAGATGGTGCAGTCCGAAACGCCTTCTCGTGCTTGCAAATCTTCCGCCACCGTTTCATCCGCCATATCTCCCTCAAAATTGCCATCCGCCACGTCTTCTCAAAATTGTCATGATCTCCCATGGCGTAATCAAATTCCACCCCGAATTGATGCGTGTCACAGTCCTTGTCGTCGTCGTAGGCATCGCTCATCGAGAGGTCGTCCAGATGATTATGCGTGGCTGTTGACTGGTCGTTGGTGGTGGCACCATCTTTACCATCCAATAACAGCAGGAGTTGAGCTAGGTCATCCTGATGATGCTCGTCGCCTGTCCCACCAGCGACATCTTTATTACGCTCCTCAGTGGACACATCAGTGGTGCTAGCCAGCGGCTGCCGCCTCCGTCGCCGGTACGTGGCGTCCCTCTCCCGCCGTGCCTGAGCCAATTGGTTGCGGTGTGCGGTGAGCTCGGTTGACATGCGGCACCGTGACGCGCTAGGTGATGGCGATTTCCTTTGACCCATTGCCAGCAGATTTCACAGAGCTGGTAAGGGTCAGTTGGAATGCCGCGGTAAGCTCTTTGCTGATGGCGCCCAAAGTCATGGAGGCACGTAGCGCAGACGTATTCGGGCGTCTCAGACAGTAGCTCAGAGATGTCCATTTTAATCTGAAATAAAGTCAATTTTAAATTACAAAACTTAAAATTTATTATTGCAAAACATTAAACTCACGTTGTCGCACGTGCTCTTTGTGGCCGTCGCACGAGAATAGCACAGCACTTCCGAGTGAATTCGATAATGAAGTCATGATATTCCGCCTGGCGCGCAGGCGGCGGATGCCGCTGGTGCGAAACTGGCCAAGAAAAGTGTGGCCCGGACAGCTTACCCCTTACCCTAAGCGTGATTCCTTCCCAACCCTTACTGTCGTCACTATTGCGATGACAACTGATTCTGTGTAACCTACATAAACCTATCCCTATAATAATCGCACACGCTCAACGAAGTCCTACTTCTAGACGACCTTGATACAGATACACAAAGCCGCGACTTCGCACGGAACAACTCTGGATTTTACAGGGCTTCCTGCACTGTACGGTGTGCACGGAGTATGACATTCGATGGATGAAAAGACATGAAAAATGGCACGGTAAAGCAACAGTGAAGTAGCACCGTGCTTAAATTATGAATCCAACAACCAGTTTGTTGCGCACTGCATGTATCCGTGGTTTTTGACATGGTTGGCACAAATCGCGTGTCGAAGTGAAGAGCCGCTCAAAATCTGCCTGAACACCAGCATTTGTCATCAAAAATTCGCTTAAGTTTCAGCTTTTTCTTGTCTTTGAGTCGGTGGCTTTTGTTGTCGTTGTTTTTCGAGCAGGTTTTGAGCGTCGTGAAGTAGTTTATTGGCGTGTGGTACACCTTTGCGGATGACCCCGTGACCATCTACAAACGTTGCACCCTTAGCTGTTCTGGACGAAGCCTCCTTGACCAGAGCACTCAGTCCAAAATGCAGCACTTTCATTTCGCCAGGTCCTTCACAGCTGAGAATCAATTCACGTCGGACTTTCCCTTCTCGATACGTAGCAAGTTGCTACTAGCAACCACAGCGTGCGACGTATCTCCTGCTACCTCCCGTTGAGCTTCACCCTCTGACGTGAGTGATAAACTCAAGCGTCGGACCAAAGTGGGTCCCTCGCGCACCTCCACGTCCTGACGCACAACGTCGAGTCGAGCTTCCCGTGCGTCATGCCTCGCTTTAGCAGCTACAGTTTGGCATGTTGCTGGGTCTTGCAACTTCTGCTGAATTCGTGCTCGTCTCATGACTCTCCTCACAGGCTGGGTAGGGGTCTGCCGTCGAATCGCTGGGCCACCGCCGTAGATGATATGCCAGTATCTCCACGTGCTCCCATTCACGCACCGATAGTGTTTCGCAGCTACTCGTCTCTCTTTCGGCCGGCGAGAAGATGACTCCGCCGTCGAGGCTGCAAGCAGCTTGTAGTTAGTGATCGGCCCAGGTGAGAGCTTATGGGTCGTGACAAAACGTTTCCAGCTTGCGATTCAGCTACTCTGCACGACGAAGAAGATGCTCTCGCCTCCATTTCGGTTTGCTTTGGACAGGATATCAACGGCTAGCGCTTCTTCTTCACCACGAACACGCAACACGTCGATCTCCATGAACGCCATCACTTCCAGAGAGAAGACGCCGCGCGTTGCTAGCAAAGTAGTTACGCGCTGCAAGTAGCTGGCCAGTTTACGAGCACTAGATGCTCTGCTTCTCACTGGTTGAAATCTGTTAGGTTGCCCGAGAGTTCTCTGAAATTTATTTTCAGAGCTAAGGCAGGATGCGACTGAGGTCCCATTTTCCAAGCAATAAAGACCTGGTAATTTATATGCTGGTCATCATTATAAAAAATGAGAGATACAATACAAAGATCAAGTGAGCATAGTACAGTGGCTTTTTCCAGGATGAATACCCGGTAAAAATAATAAATTCCCTCAATGTTTGTCGTCTCCCCTCTCATTAAGTGCGATAATGGTGTTCCGCGAAGGTGTATCTAATAAAGTCGTAAACTGCTGAAACCAGCATCAGGACCTGATCTGCAGACTACAGCCTGGTGTGTCGGCCCCGTGCGCGCTGCCGCACCGCAACGAAGCACTAGACAAGTTCGGGGAGGATGCCAACATCGCCAAGAAGCCAATTGTGTCGCCTGCAAGGCGCCCGGCTTATTGTGTATGCGTATGACGGACATTTCCCTCTTCGAGGTGGACATCGCTTAACTGCGAGGCCTGCGATCAACGAGATGAAGGCCGGTGGCGCTATCCCGCCCTCCGGAGGACCTTCGAGTCGGATTCGCGAGGAATTTTCATAATTCAGTGATTTTCACTGAGATTTCTTGTAGGAGAAAATCACTGACTCAATGATTGCAATGTATTAG
Source organism: Phytophthora syringae (assembly GCA_012656105.1). Taxonomy (NCBI): domain Eukaryota; phylum Oomycota; class Peronosporomycetes; order Peronosporales; family Peronosporaceae; genus Phytophthora; species Phytophthora syringae. Next base: position 76,490 of record JAAKBD010000108.1, read on the forward strand.
TACTAATACTGCTTTGACTTTTGGACAATGCATACTAATACCTGCAGCGTGCTTGTAGCTTTCCGAGTGTGCCGCGTTGTCAGTGCCTGGCATTTACGGCGCCCATTTCCGGTTTCTCCATTGCGCTGGCACCTGCACAACGTAACCCTCGCAAGAAGCGGTCCAGCCGCCCGAAAAATCGCAAGACGACGACGTGTTGGCGTTGTCCTTAACACTCAACACGCCAACCAAGCTTGTGCATCACCTTCTGCGCAAGACTAGCCACTGCCCGAAAGCAGTGGCACTGCAGAAAGAGAAGCGACAAGTTGCAAGTCGCTATATCAGCAAAGTATATTCGGTCAGGTAGATTAGATAGGGTGGTGGGAGACAGAGGAAAAGGCGGCGAGCAAGGACGAGGAGACCAAGGGCGGCGAAGACGTGGACATGGACACGTCAACCGCTTACAGAGTTTGGGTTACCAGCGCCGATAATCTCAGACCCAATTGCACCGCGTTATGGTCAACTTGGCGCAGTCTTGACCATACCATTATGAGAGTAGTATTGTTTAGTACGTATACTGTTTCATACTAACGTTGCTGCTCATCGTAAAATACTATCACCATCTATTCGTGAAATCTCAGTGAAAATCACTGGTTTATGAAAATTCTCTCGGATTCGGCGTGCGTGAACATCCCTGCTAACTTAGAGATCACACACGCTCGCTCTGTAAGCTTTACACGACTGGGGAAGGTCTGCTTGGAACGATTCGCCAAAACATCGAAGAGGGCAGCGCGTTTGCTGTGGTGGCAGTGGCGCTGGTCATTTGATTCTAAACGCCTGGCTTGCGTGCCTTAATCTAAAGCACGACGTCGAGGGCTTCACTCTCACCGTGGAGGACCCGCTGTCGAATAGCTTCGTCTACTTAGTAAAGTTGTTTCTTCGGTGCTGACATATCTTGAAATCGGTCAACGGTTGATTACATCCGTATGAAACGTTTCGCGTTGTAGCCACCTCTATATCGTTCTGTCAGAAGAGTAAATACTTTCTGCAACTATGTTTCAGGTGATTCCAGGTTCCCTGCATGCTTGTACACGATGTATCCAAGTTTTCTAGCACACAGCTTCAAGGCGGCCGACGAAAACGCCCGAGACGCCGCCTACACAAGTTTCCTGATCTGCCTTTCTAGTAGAAATGAACTCAAGCATGATACGGTAAAGTGTACTACTATAATACCGGGGTAGTAGTAGTAGCATGCACCTATTCATTGTGTTGCACATTTTCCAATTTCAGAGCTTCTTTGTGCACAGCACGACTTTACAATAGATATTTAAATGTTGCAGGTATATTCAAATCAAAGAGGGTATCATTTCCAACAGGGTTTTTATCTTCATATTCACCGGATGGGTCAACATTCACAAATAATATCACGTTTTTACAGGATATTATTTGTGTAAGGAATGCTATATTCTTTTGTGACCTACTCGTAATCGGTTTTGCAGGGTATACAATTTAAGTAGAGTTCATACCTCTGGTAGGACTCTGGATATAAAATCCAGAGAACAACTACTAGTATCAGAGTAGCTATTCGTAAAGGAAATGACTAGTGGTACAAACGAGGAGTGTTGGTCTTTTCGCGTGAGTGATGGTTGTTTTTATGACGCCGGAAAAATAAAAATAGATTCTCAAAATCTCCCTCTCCAAATTTGTGAAAATTTTCCCGCGCGCTCTCCCACCCGTTCATTATCGAATCCCGCCCCTCGCTGAAGCCCCCACGCCGCCGGCTCGATTCCCCCACCCCCTTGTGGCCTCTCTCCCTCCTGTACGTGCCCCTCCTCCATGCATGTGATCTCTACTACTCTCACACCGCCCCGATTGTTGTGTTGACTCTGTAGATGCCGCGCCAGCATGCCGGGAGAATGCGAGGTGACTCGTCGGACGACGAACCGCCAGCCATCATCGTGGATTCGCCCGGAGTTGACAGAATCTGACACTCCGACTGGGACTCGTTCGACGCATACATCTCCGCGTATCTGGAGAGTACGCACCAAATGTTTCGCGTGCGGACGTCGACTCTTCCTTCTGCACGAAACAAGGTTATTAAAGCCAAGACAAAATGGAGTCGAGACGAGCTCATACCAGAAGACCAAGTCTCGTACTACCGGAAGTACGAGTGCACTCACGCACGTGACCAACGCTCGAGAGGTGAGGGCAAGCGCGACGGGCACCTGGTGCGCAGCCTCGGATGCAAGGCTCACATCGCCGCCTCGCTCATACGGAAGGATGAAGGAGGGGTGTTTCAAGTCAAGGTCACCCGGTGCTTCACAAAGCGTAATCATGCTGTGGGTCATGCGGTGTATTCGAACTACCACTCGCAGCGTTAGGTACAAGACGAGGGGTTATTGAGATGGTCATCGAGCTACGCCTTGCGGGGTCCAAACCCAAGATGATCCTGAAGTACCTGCGCAAAACAACAGGTACGCGGGCGGAAAATTTGTTTTGTTTGTATGGTATGTTGTTGTTTGTTAAAGTTGCTGACACTTTGTATTGCTTTGTGTAACGTAGACCGCAAAGTCATTCTGAAGGATGTCGACAACCTGGTCCAGAAATTGAAGCAAGACCGTTTGTCTGCTCCGACGCCGGAGGCTAGGCTGGAAATTGTTTTGAGAAGCTTTTGCAGTGCCGAGGGTAATTCATCGACAGTGTTCGTCGACGGTAAGAAGACCGCCCAGACTATCACTCTGCAATCGCACCAAATGCGCAGGCTTTTCCAGGCCTTCCAGAGGTCGTGCTCCTCGATTCCACTCACAACACGAACTCGTCTCGCTACAAACTGTTTAGTTTTATGGTGAACGATGTCTTCGGTCACGTAAGTCAGCACTTCCGCTTGAATATGGGGCTCCTAGATTTATAAACTCACTTCTGAATTATATGTTTGCAGGGGCAATACGTTCATCATTCGTTGATTGAGAACGAAAGCCACGCATGCATGAGAGATTCTATCTTGGCTTTCAAGCGTGAGAACCCAAACTGGGACCAGATACGAGTATTCATGATCGACAAGGACTTCAGCGAGGTTTCGCTGCTACGACAAGAGTTTCCACGCGCGACGGTGTTACTATGTTGGTTTCACGTTAAGAAGTACTTGCGCAGCGAGATGGCTAAGAGTGAATATGGGGGCGGTACACGTACGACATGGAGAAGGTTGAAGACAGCGTGGACATGATGCTCAGGGCGGAGAGTGAGGAGGAGTATCAAAAGGGCCTTCGCTACATGTACTATTTACTGGACGGTTTTGACGAGGCTAGTGATCTTCCCGAGCCAGTGCATTCCTTACTCAAGTACTTCATGAAGAACTGCGACAGGTGTAAGGAGATGTGGACCGCGTATGCCAGAGCTGGTCTTTCCCATCTTGGAAACAACACCAACAACTGGTAATACTCATGGTAATATATTCGGTGTGTGTGAAGTCTTACAAACTGTGACGTGCATTATGACTAGATTGGAGGCTTCATGGGGAAGTATGAAGGAGATTCTAACGCCGGAGATGGAGCTCGACGAATTATTCATGCGGACTCGACTACTGCCCTGCCACCATGTGATGTTTCTACGACGACTCTTGAACAAGCGCAGTGTAATTCCCAACTCCCACATAAACCCTCGGTGGGTTATTGCTTCGGAAGCGAATCGTCCAGTAGGAGAGTCTCCTGCTGGGTCTACAATCACGTCGAGCTACAAGGTCACTAGTTCGCATATGCGTTCTAACGTTCACGCTGTTCTAAACGGAACCACCAAGTGGAAAACCGCTATGAACATCGCAGGTCGTGTCGTGGAATCTATGAGCAAACAAGGAACACCATCGTTTTTGAAGATGTGTGATGCTTTGTCTTCTTTTGATGAACTCGTCACGAGAGGAGAGTCCCCGTCGTTTCAAGTGTAAGTGAAGATGTCGTCGCTGACGATTCTTGTGAAGTGGAAGCTGAAGATAGTTGTGAAGTGGAAACGGGAGATGGTGTTTCTCAAGACAGTTTCGACGTACCACCTACTGTTACATCTGGAAGTCCTGCAAGTACCCCTCTACAAACTCGGCAGACTTCGGTGGACAGCGCCTCAAGTGGTGAAGAATCGGATGGTGTACAAGTCATCACAAACCCCACCACCCAAACAAATTCCTCTTCAGGCCAAAAGGATTCCGATGCCGAGAGTATTCTAGAAGATACAAACGATCTTGAAGAGGACTCTAACAGCGTGGAATCGGAGACAAACGAATCCCAACGCAAAGAAACTGGAGACGCCCGCGAAGCTGGAAGTACGGGAAGCCTCACATTACGGCCTGCACCTAGCAAAAACAAGGGCAAAAAGAAAAGGACAGCTACCCGTGATGCAGTCGACATGATAGAAGACGACGATGACTGGGGATTGGAGGAGTTTGACATTTCCAGCTCGTCCGACGAAGAAGCGATCTTCAAGATCAGTGAGACTGTGAAAAGCAAAGGACGACCGGCGATTAAACGCACCGTGAAACAGGATTGGAAGCGAAAACGGATGAAAGCGTCAAAGGAGGAGGCTACACGACTGGTGTTGGGCACCCTTGTACCTGTGGAAGACTTGAAGGCAGTCCGATCTACTCTGGATGAGGCGTTTAACGTACTTTGCGCCATGCCTGTGCGTAGGAGTCTGACCCAAGCTGACGCACCACCTTGGAAGTCAACCCGATTCGTGATACTATCGTCTTCGCGGCCTACGGTTCGAGGGATGACAGAAGTTTACCCGCAATCCTACGTGAAGAAGTGCCTCGCGGGCATTAGGACGTTCCGCGCGTCGTTGACGACGGGTATGAAGGAGACAAGTGGTATAGGTGTGAAAATCACATCGGTTGGAACAATTGCGGAGCTTGATATGAAAACTATGGAAGACTGGCATGGCGCGTACGAGATTTTGGAAGCGATGGCAGATATGGTGATGTGGCTTCGCACGTGCAAGTTCAATCGCATCAGTATGCATACACCCTTTGACGACTGTGTACACGTGGACCTCGGCGAGTTCTGCAACCAACTCGAAGCGTTAAACCTGGACGCGAGCGTGGACGGCATGTTTAGTCCCATGGGCATTTCGGAGTTGCAGTGGTTTCTTTGCGAGCTCTGGTTTCAAGACTCATCTCTCAAACTCGTAATGGGTAACCTACTCAACCTAGCAGGTACTCTACACAAACGTGTTGGAGCCGTGAACCCCATGTACGCACACATTTCGGATCTGGCCGCTCAGCGAGAACTGACTGCGTCCACGGACCCGTTTGAAGCCGAGAATGAAATGGTTCTGATGCCGATGAGGATTCGCACTGGTGCGCGGCAGTGTTTAACTACAAGGACTCTGTTGGACCCGTTCCAAACGAGAACCAACTACTCTGCCATGGAGAAAACGCTGAAGAAGCTGTTACCAGCTACAGTTCGGAAATTCAAGTGGTCGCGAGTGTCGTCCCCGTACCAGGAAGACATCAACAACTGCGGGTTGTACTGCTCGGTTTTCTTCGAGAGTCAGGTACGAGGTTGGCCGATGCCCGACATCCGACGCAGAGCCATCAACTATCTTCGATTCCGGTACGTTTTCAAGGCATGCGTCGGGTAGAATTGATAGCTAGTGCTCAGATATTGTAGCAACGAATCACAGGCTAGCCACATCTTTTCACTAAGTCAATCGTACATTCGGGGAACATGGCTCTATTTTGAGCGACATTCGAGTTACATACCCTAGCGGACGGGTGTCGGACACACCCTCCGTTTCTCTACATTTGCCGTAATTTTTGAATTTGAGAGTTATATAACCGGAAATGTTTGTAACGTATGTAGCCGTTGGTACGCCCCCTACAAAGATACCAACTCAAGTGTCACCGATTGTACCCGTTAGTACAATTTCGCACGGCTATACCCCATCTCGTTTGTACCTGTAGCAAACGTCATTCGATAATACGAAATTTTTCAAAAGGAAATTTCAGAGCTACTCCGGGGCCTAGTCACGTAATATGATGGCTGCCGTTATACGAAGCTTCGACTATACGCTGAGGAAGTCGGTAAAAATATTGTTATATCAGGGTGTCCAATAAAAGCTGAAGAAGTCTATAAAATCTGGGGGGCATAGGTCTTAAGACGAAAAGGTAAAAGTTTTTCGCAAGGTGATCGAATTGCGGCTTGTAGCGAGGTAATGTCACATCAGAATTCTGGCACGAGATCCTCCCACTACCAAGAGCGAGGGCTTTTCCTGCTCTGTTAACCAGCCTGGGGCGTTACACCATTCCTTAGTGACCTCGGTGCACTGTCTTACGACAATACCCCAATGTCGACTCCTGGTTTGAGATGGACGCGCCTTCCACATCCTGGGTATAGTGCCACTACAACGCATAACACAACCCTCACACCGTACTACCCGAGCAGAAGCATACCCGTTACAAGTTGGCGCCGCCCAACCCGGTAGTATTCACATATCATAGACCACATACTTAACCTTGGCTTGGACCAGACTTCCAGAACCACTCTGCAGTTTGACAAAACTATCCATTTCTCGAAGGCTGTGCATGTACTGCTACCAGACCATTAATAACTAGATGCCGCCATCTACGACGTCATCTATTGAAGTGCTGACGTGACCAAGATACACAGCTGGAAATAAACGTATAAAAACATTAACGCCACAGCTCTTACGCCCACACAGGAGACCTAGCCCCCACCGGGGAAGAAGAGATTGGGTAGCGGGGCCATTTACACCGGCTCGTTTACTAGCTCACTCACGCACTTACTCACTCAGTAACTAACTATTGACCATCCACTTACTCATAAATGTACTTTTCGAGTCACTCGCCTCCCCTGTTTCTTGCGTTTCTATAAGCAGAAGTTTTTGCTTTGTTGGTCAACTTTGAAGTCTTTAGATAAATCATTGTAGGTTATTAGTCCGCTTTTGGTTCTATAAAGTAATCTGTAAAAATATTGTGACACAATGGCCGAGCGGTCTAAGGCGCTGGTTTTAGGCACCAGTCTTCGGGCGTGGGTTCGAATCCCACTTGTGTCAGCTTTTGCTACCCTGCCGTGGGATGACGCTCGTTTTAAAATCATAATGGAGCGATTCCTGCAGCCGTCAGTGACAGTCTAGTAAGCTATTGTACTGGTAAGAATTGATGCTACCAGGGATTGTAACCACGCACACATTTAGACACTAGTGGCGGCCAACATGTCCGTTGCGACTCTAAAAACAACCACATGATAGCTTGTGATGTTCTCTATGACACAGGGCACTGCCATTCCGCAATAAGACCAGCGAAGCGACGGAGGAAGCCGAAGTTCGCCACGAGCTCACAATCGTGGAGAAGCAAATGGTGGTCCAATGCTATAGTTTTCTCGAGAAATATCAAAAGGAGGCGTGTTTCGCCGGAACCCGAACGAGGAAACTGGTTGAGGAGTGCATCGGGGTGAAGGAGGCAACGGTCGCACGCGTCATGAAAGCCTACAAGGAGAACCCCGAGGCAGTTTTTCAGGCACGTTCTGAGTTGCACATCCTTAACTGAAATACAACTGTTAATTGCCAAACTTTATATTTCCAGGATCAGCAAAGCAACCGTGGTCGGCACAGAGAGTACTCTGTAGAAGAGATATCACCAACAATTCGGTCGTATGTCGAAGATCAAAACAAGAAAACCCTTCCAATAACAGCCCAACTACTTTGCAACGAGGTGGAAGCCAAGCATGGCGTGACGATACAGCCTCGATCAATGGCTTCCTTGATGACGGAGCTCGGTTTTAGCTATGTCGTCGGCGAGAAGCGACACGTATTCATGGAATCGCCAGGAAATGTTGCTTTTAGAAGCAGCTATCTGTCAAAGAAGCTTGCCAATCGAGTAACGCGGGTCGGTAGGAATGGTAAGGTATACTCGGGCGTTAAGCGCCCTGAAGTCTATCTCGACGAGTCATTCTGTAATGTTAACCACGTTTCTGGAAAACGTGGTTGACCGCTGACAAAATTCGGTATGCCAAGTCAGGCAAAGGCGCACGGTATGTTGGTACATTTTTCTATAAAATGTTCATTTAGGTAACACATTTGGTGGTTTACTCCTTTTTATGATAGTGCCTGTATTATTGCTGCCGGGATAATTCGGACGAAGGGTGCCGTAACTACGGGGAGTTCGTGAGAGGATCAAAGGAAGTGTGGAATTCCACGCTAAAGCGTAAGCATTGGGAGCCCGACGACTATCACGGGAACTTCGACGCTCCCAAGTTCGAAAGGTGGTTTGAAAACCTTTGTCAGATCCTGCAACAAACCTACGGTGGATGCAATATCCACATGGATGGAGCTTCTTACCATAAGCGGCAGATCAACAAGGCTCCGACAATGAGCAACAACCGAGCAGAGATCATAGAGTGGCTTCGTACACATGGTTTGTGCGCGCTTCGTCTATGCTTTTGAAACTGAATTGTGCTAATGCGCTTGTTTTGTTTTCCAGTGAGTGTGGATATCGATTTTCATGAAGTAAAAACAAACCTCATCAAAATCATTGATGAGCACCGACCAAAGCCGATATATCGCGCTCAAGAACTAGCCACGCAGTATGGACACCTGCTTTACTTTACGCCCCCATATCATCCAGCACTGCAGCCCATCGAGCTGATTTGGGCCCAAGTGAAGGGTCCTATTGCGCGTGCACCAGCAGCAAACGCAACCGAGACCGTCAAGAGAGTGAGAGCCGAGCTAGATGCGGTGGAGGGGCAGTAGCTAAGCGTATTTCGGCATGTGCAAGGTGTGGAGGACCGCTTTGTGCAAACTACACAGTAGAAAGAAGCTGGAAAAATTGCGTCAGTATCGACGCAATTATCGACGAGTGACTGGCCCACCTCTATAAATAAATGTTTATATTTTTCGCTTACGATGGATGGTTATAATCAAGTCGACGATCGACAATCCCAAAACTCGTATCTTCTCTTGCAATCCATATGAAACAGGGGCTAAGCCAATCGGCGACAGGTATTAAGTGCAACCCAATTCGCGGAACTTGTTGATTGGCGAGCAGTCTAGCTTTGAGCAGCTATAGCTCGAAAACGGCTGCGAATTGGTCAAAACGGACTTCATTTTTGGATTCGTCGCACGATTTTACCCCTTATATCTAAATGTCGATATATGTTTTTACAGGTTTAATGCTCCATATGGGAGCCGCAATCCTGGTATCATCAATTCTTACCAGTACAATACCAGATCCTAGTCGTACACATAAAACTTACAACTTGGATTTTCTCAACGCTCACGCCCTCGCACTGACTAAAATCTACTACGTAGTAGTAAACCAGGATCAAACTCTGTGCGAGGGTCGGAACCCTCGCACAGACGGTTGAGTAAGAAGAAGACTGTTATAACGTATATTTCATGACTAAACCTTCCCCTATTACCTCTATGAACGTATACCTTCACTTCAACCGACTCAATCACGTCCGCATTTGCGCGCCAATACTCCGCGCACTCTTCCGCATCCAAGAGGGAGACGATGCCGGCACGTCGTGGCAGGGTTTCCGGCTCTACAAACTACTCATCAGACGATGTGGAAGTTCTCCTGGACGAGATTGAGAGCATTCTTCCGACTGGGCCCAACGAGTGGAATTCTGTACTCGAACACTACAGAAACTACGCTGAAGATAATGACCGAGCGCTGCGTGATGTCGTTTCGATCAAGAAGAAGTATCTGACGTTGTTGAACTGCACCAAGCCTTCAGGAGATCCAACCTGTCTGAACGATGTACGTCGAGCGCGCAGAATTCAGCGCGCGATAGGAGAGCGTGTAGAACATGACGGAAACGTGGACGATTGCGAAGACAAATATATTGACTTCATCCACGACGCCAAATCCTTTTTCGATGAGCGGGTGTCGTAGATTGATCATCTCGGAGTAGTCCACACAATCAGACTCGTTCTGGGGCCATTCAATTGTCGCTTCGGGCATCGTTGCTAGCACTTCACCTAAAATCTGCAGGGAGAAGTTCAAATAACGGCTGCAAACTGACGGCGTCACCGCAAATATTTCCTGAAGCGAATGCTTGGGCATAGGCGAGCTGAGATAGTGAAGGGCGAGAGCCAACGCTCCTGCCGGAGAAAGCGACCGACGCTCAGGCCTTGGATCACCGTCGTCGGCAGCATCGTTCCTTGGTATCGGAGTGGAGTTCCACCTACACATTACTATGATCAGTCACACGGCACCTTTAGCACTGTACATTCCAGTGGTACCTTGGCGCGAAGAACCCCAGTAAGAAATGGAATGAGTGCACATCAAACCCAGTAGTTTTGATGAAGGCCTTGTCATTCCCTTCGCTATAAATCGCCTCCCAGGCCGTCCAATGCGCGGCTCAGGGTGTATCCGCTCGGGTGAGGTAGCTGGGTCCACGCTGTCGCTGCCGCTTTTGTTCTATGCCTTCTGCGGCGAGGGCGAGAGCGAGCACAAGCGCTGAGCTCCCATTAAATGGGAATTTTTCAGTGTCCGAACTGAGTGCGGAATCAGAGTGATGGTACGCTCCCTGATTGCTGCGGGTGGTCTGCCCATTTTCTAAATCAGTGACACTTCACTAAACCTGTTTTTAGACATCCCAGATGGCTGCGGGAATTGCTCCAGTGTAAATTGTGCGACAGTGGCCGGTATACGATAAGTTTGGTAAAAATAGGGGTTACCACGGTTAGAAAGTAAGTATGTTTCGACAGCCAATCAAACCTTCATCTTTTAACCGTAGGCGGGTTTCATACCTTCCGGGTTTTAGAGGAAGGTTTGAGGAGGAAAAGACGAGACACGAAGGTTTGATTTGATTGGCTGGTCAAACGTACTTTCCAGCCGTGACAACCCCTAACAGAGGAAATTTGAGATTGGTCAAAACTAAATTAACTGTGCTCACTCTGCGCCATTCTTATTCTGCTCTCCGATGTAGTGGCCCTGGCTGCGCCGGAGCTCCCCTGACGCGTGCGGCTACAAGCCCCCGCACCCACAAGCCAAGTCCCCTTAGCGGACCCTTCCCCCACGCAGGCGCCGCTTCCGTCAACCTCAAGCAGGACCAAGCGTGGGAGATGGGAGGGGTCGGCGCCCCAAGGCCGGACGTCGGGTGCCAGTCAAGGGCGTGACCCAGCGTGCAATACCCACCTTCTGCAGAGCCTGGTGCGCCGAAAGAAGCGACGAGATGCTCGTGGGCCTTCCCCGGAGCGACGAGGGTAGACACGAAGGACAAGAAGGACGCCAATGCCACTAAGGACAAGATGGCCAGCGAGCACATCAAGGACAAGAAGGACATGGAGGAGAGCGAAGACGAGAAGGCAGCTAAAAGTTGGCGTGGGGTCCAGAGAATGTGCCACGCCGAGAACCCAGCCGACCAAGACGCAGGCTGCTCCCGTTGCGAAGAATCTACCGGGGCGGGAGTTAAAGGCAACGCTGGGCGACGATGTGGAGCCCAAGATGGAGGGGAGATGGTTGTTGAAGAAGGCCAAGCAGTACAAGCGCGTACGAGTCGACTATGGCCACAAGAAGAGGGTACTCGGCTACATTGCGGAAGGACACACGCTTGGTAAAGCGTTAGAGCACTTCTATAGCGATTTCAAGGGCAAGCAGCGTCGAGTTAAGCAGTGTCGGTGAGCTATCCGCATCGTAGCGCACAGCATGGTTCGCGAGTTCCTGTTTTCGGCCGAGGAGACGTGTGGCAGAAGCCCAACTTGCAAGTCGTGGACTGGGCCGACCAGGGGTGACCTCAAGTTCGCTGCCGTCTCTGGCACCATGGTCGCGGACCTCGTGACGGGCACGGTGTTCGCGTCCATGAAGTACTCGGGTCTCACGCCGCGACTGGTGTCGAATGCGGTCATCTCCAGTGTCAACGGCAAGCCGCTCGGTGGTTAAGTGCTCCAAGTTCGAGATCGTCTACAACTCCGGCCAGAAGTGGGTCGTGTACGCGCTGTCGAGCGACGGTCGCTGCGAGAAGGAGATCACTCTGACGGCGGGCGGCAACTCCGCTCTCAAGAGCACGGGCGTGTTCGACGGTGTGCTGCGCGTGGCACTCGTGCTCAATAATTCGTGGCTGAACACGCTTGACAAGCACAAGGCCTGCATCGTGCAAGCAGATAATTCGTCTTCGTAAACTGGGCCTATGTTAGTCTAATTCGTAGTTCAAAGTAGGATTTGACCAGCGCCGATAACCAAACCCTGTTTGTGCCTTGTCGCCAACGACTACGACGGTACGATATTATCGTTTGACCAGAGCTTCGTCCCCTAATCCACGCGGAAGTGAAAATGAATCTGAAACGCGCACGATTTGGAGGCTCCGAAAGCGCCGTTTGTTGCTTGTCGCCAAGGACCACGACAGTTCGGCAACTTGTAATTTAGGGGAAGCGGGCATTTTAGCTTTTGATTCTAGATTTTGTGGCTAGAGCAAGTATTGTGCCTTTCAGCAAGAATGGTCAATCGGACCCCAAAAAGGTGGTCCTAAGAAAGAGGGATTTGCCGATGCAAAGGGTGCAGATTTAAGGATGTCTCCCAACGAAATTTATATTTTAATTCAATAGAGATGCCGTATTTACCCGATTATCATCCGATGTGTACCGATACAGCAAGTCCTACGAAAAAGCTCCGATTTTGACAAGACCACCTTTTACCGAAGTAAGGTCCGAATGGCCAGAATTCATCGCCCAGCAGTTCTACAAAAGCGCTACGTCTGCCGTGTGGCTGCTGCCTTTATCCATAGCGTAAAACTGCCGACAACGGGCGACAGCGGCCGACATTGCAAAACGAGGTTTTATTATCTTTTTTAAAACCTAGTACTGACTGGATCGACGATGCAGATCGATGACACTATCAGATTTGCAGCGTGGGAAGCAGATGCCTGTCTTGGACGCTAAGAAAAAGGTCGAGATCCTCGCATCCTTTTGGAATGACGGCTACATCCAGATCGACAACGTCTTGCTGGAAGACGACATCGAACTAGTGTTGACAGACATAAAAACGCTAGATTTCGAGCGAGTTTTTATTACCATCCACCCGGAAGTGATGGACCCGCACCGCGAGCAGGCCAATGTTGACTTGGCTGCTTCGCCTGCTATGCGTCTGGTTAACGAGATTATGGTGGAGCTGATATCGGATCTCCACACGGAGTGGTCGGCGGTCTCGGAGTCATGGCACGCTATGCGGTCGCTGCCGGGCGGAGAGGTGCAGCAGCTACATCGAAACTTTCCGACGTTCGAGACGACTCAAGCAATCATCACCACGGTTGGATTCAAGCTTCAACTTTTATCGCTCTTCAAGACAACACGACTTTGCTAGCGGTTCCGAGCTGTTTTGGTGGTGCTGCCGTGAGGGTCAAGGCTGAGACGTTGAAGATCAAGAAGGGACAGATGAAACGTTTGGCCGGACCCCGGGTTCCCCACAAGAAACCGAGGTTGACTAGAATTATTTATTTAATTTTAGGCTGCCTATTGCATAGGACCAAAAGTGTTAAGTATTGTTTTTTTAAGAAGCGTCGATGCACAGCTTAACCCCCATTCACCAATGTATACAGTGCATACATCTCTAAAGTGGAAATTTGTATGCAGTGCATACATGTGGAGTCGCTTATAATAGCTCAGGCTCGGAGTTTTCCTTCACTTTTCCATACCTTTACAAACTTCAAGTCGTTTTTGGCGTAAGCCGCCGTTGGATTTTGGGCGAGTTGCACAGGGTTAGGTGGTGGTGGGTTGCGAACGATGCAGGCTGTACATGTTTTGTGATTGATGCGTTCAGATCTTCCATTGAGGATGGGGAAGATCCCCCTTCCCACCCTAAGCCTAACTGGCTGGAAATTTTGGGTGGCTGGAGCGGAGGCTCTCATTTGGAAATTTGCGGCGGAGAGAAACAATGGCCCCAGGAAAGCGTGTGACGCGCTCTGAGCGCGCGAAGCAGTATGCAGAAGCGGAGGCGGCTAGAGCGGCCAAAGTGCCGCCGCAAGGCCACAACCAGCGACGAAGAAGCGGACGGACGGGGCGGGCAAGTCACCGCGCTCGCGGCAGTCGGTAGGAGTGGCGAAAGCGCCTGACTTGTCGGCGCCGGACGGATGGATCCGTCCGCGCACCAACGGTAAATCAAAGGCGTACGAGATGCGCAACCGCGCATCAGCGCTGGAGAGGACCCGGCACGATCAAATGCTCGGCCCAGACGAGACTGTACTTTCGCCCGCAGATATCCGCCACCTCCAGAGCCTGCCGACCAGTCGTGAGCCAGATGCGGTGGAGGTAGATAAGAGGGCAAGACTGCAGCATAGAAAAGAGGAAGAGAGGCGGACTGCGGCAGCCAAGGCGGAGAAGAAGAAAAAGGCTGTCGCGGAGAAGGCTACCAATGCGGTTGCTGCTGCTGCTGAAGCAGCAGATGTAGTGGCCGAAGATGAGGTGTCTGGCGAGGGTGATTTGTCGATGTTGGCTGCACGTATCGCCGTGCCGTTTGACGTGCGTGCAGCTGCGTCGGAAGTTGTCGATCAGACAGAGCAGGCGCTGGTGCACGAGGAGGTGGGTGCAGATAGTGAAGGTGGTGGTGTCGAGGGGTATGCAGCAGCATGTACTTCCGAGTTCTGCGCTTTGGACAGTGAGGAGGAGTCTGAGGCCTGTGATGGAGAGTTCTTTGCACTTTCAGGGGAGCTGGGGCCGGAGATGGACACCGAGTCTGAGTCCAACGGTGACGAGGAGGCCATGAACGTAGACGACAAGCTGTACGCCTTGAGCCAAGACAAGGCTAGTGTGCACGCCATGCGCACATCGGGTTGGGACTATGGTAAGAGTGAGTATTGCTGAGTGCTTTGTGGATATTTCTAACTATGCGGCGTTCACGTTTTTCCTGTAGACGTTGATCTTGACGACGGGGCCGCGGCTGAATACCCAGGACTGTACAAAGGACAGCCGGGTACTTCTCTCGAAGCAGCAGCGAAGGCAGAGTCGCCAATTGACTTGTTTTTCTTTTATGCCGCGCCGGCTGTGGCGGAACGTGGCGCTCGAAAGCAACCGCTACTTCGCCCAGTCGGTGCCAGCAAGGGCCGCAGCGGTGCACAGTAAGCAGAAGGCGCTGCGACGAACGAATCCAGAGCAACCCGTGGAGCGGAAGAAGGATATCCGTGCCCGGTTGTGCCAGGCGGAGCCTGTCAAACCAAGGGAGATCGTGGTGGTGCTGGGGTTGATGGTGGCGCGCATGTTGTGTCCCCACAAGCGTCGTGTAGCCTACCACTGGTCTACGTCGAGCTCGGGGCGCTGCCAAGAGGTACATTCGGGCGATTCATGCCCAGGAACCGCTTCGACGAGGTGCTCTCTACGCTGCACTTCTCGGACAACAAGGACGCCAAGGCCAAGGGCGACCGAGCCTGGAAGATCCGGCCGATTGTGTCGTGTCTACAGCGGACTTTCCGGCGCCGCTACATTTGCCCGGCGGTGCTGTCCTTTGACGAGGGAATGCTGCCATCCCGCTCGCCATTCAACGGCACCCGTGTCTTCATGAAAGACAAGCCGCATCGTTGGGGCACTAAACTTTTTCTAACATGTGCTGCTGATACAGCCTACTGCCTGAGGTACACATGCGCATGTGTATATGTATGTGTTTTTGTATGCTTTTTTCCGGAGCTTCGGCTCTGTTTTTTTGCTAAGTTTAACATGTATACGGTGTTCGTATCTTCTGACATTTTGTGCTCATATTATGTATGTTCTGCAAACATACAGACTCGAGGTCTATTGTGGTGTGAAACAGCACCTGGGCCAGGGGCCACAAACAATTGACGCAAAGTCCGGACCCTCGGCAGTGCTGCGAAACCTGCAGTACGTGGTGCCCAATAATCGAGGCGACCACCACGTCGTCACCATCGACCGCTTCTACAGCTCCGGGCCTCTGGCGCTGGAGCTGTTAGCGAAGAAGATTTTCGTGGTCGGCACGAGCCAGACATCGCGAATCGGGTTCCCTGCAGATGTGATTGACAAGGTCAAGAAGCGGCCCAAGAACGTCGCTCGGGGGTCCATGAATATGGCCAGAGCGAAGGACGTACCAACGATGGTGGCGCTGAGCTGGATGGACTCAAAGCCAGTCCACTTTCTGGCCACGGGATCGTCGACCAAGCTGCAGACCGTGGGTACGTGCGTGTTCTTTGTTCTAGCTAATGGCGGTTGTACTAACTATACTAATCTGGTATGTTTACTATACACGCAGATCGACGCTTGAGCTTGACGGAGCGAGTACAGGTGCCAGCGCCGAAGCTGGTCAAGGACTACCACCGCTGGATGGGCGGTGTAGATGTCCACGACCAGCTGCGGCTCCAGCGCTACTCGCTCCAGCTCGCGTTTGTATTTAAAAATACTACAAGTCGCTATTTCTGGGTCTGGTGGACATGGCGCTTATGAACGCGTACATCGTCCACCGGAGCCAGAGGCAGCAACGGGGTGTGCCAGCCATGGCGCGGGAGGAGTTTTTAGCGGTGCTCCAAGAGCAGATGCTGCTGATCACAGACGACGATATGGACGGTGATGAAGCGGTAAGAGCTGCGTGTATTGGTTTTAGGTTGGAGGCGCTAAACTACGTGTATGGACAACTGTATAGGACGCATTGCCACCTACACCGACGCGGAGAACGCCACGGGTCGCGATGACAGACGCCGCGGGTGTGCACGAACCCATCATGTGCCCCGACGTTATGGTGACGGCCGACGGCACTCGGCGCCGCTACCAGCGCGCCTGTAAGATGTGCAGCCGCTGGGATAGCGGCGAGGAGCAGCACGCAGCGTCTGGGCGGACCAAGCGGGGCAACAACACCGGATGGTTTTGCCCGGCCTGTGCGGACGGCGAAGCACGGTACGTGCACATGGATGTGTTTATTTGTCTCTGTTCGCTAACATGCATTTACCTAGATGCTACCTGTGTAACATCGTCCGCTCCCGCGGACCCCATCCTACCAAAACATGCCACCAGGTTTGGCACGAGGATTGGGACCGCGGGAGAAACATCCCTCTCCAGCATAAGCAGCGAGCGGTGCTCTACAGAGCCGCCCCGGGAAGCGCAAGCGCAAGCGCCGCCTGGACGACGCTGTCGAAGACGAGACAGAAGACAATGAGTAAGCATCTAGCTAGTAGCATGCCATGCATGTTTCTTTGACTTCCTAAGCGAAAACAAGCCATTCGTATCAATTCTATGCCCTTGCGTTTTGTCGTTGTTGCTATCGGAGTGCTATCCATGTGTTATAGACCATGTAGTGATCAGGAATCAATAAAAAGAGCGTCTGGTTGTATTCAGTGCATGCATGTTTCGGCGGGTTAGACGCCCTACATGGTATAAAAAGGCCAACATGCATACGGTATGTATGCTTCCATACTAAAAGTGGAAACAATAGGAATCCCCCATCCCATACATATACCTATATAAATGGAAAACTACATATGTATACAGCATACACGTTGCCAAAAAACATTGTGTTCACAATGTGTGCGGTGAATGGGGGTTAAGGTTGAATCATTCAGTGAAGGTGCAATTCGAGAGAAAACTTAACCCCCAACACTCATGGTTGTATATAACACATGGCTGAGGAGGGTAGGTTTGCACCTTTTTTAACATGTAGTTAAAGACTACATGTTAATGACTGCACATTTGCAGGATTTCTACCCGTGTGCACGCGGTTAGGTCATTTCCGTGCAAAATGATCTGCGACCAGGTGCACGAGAAAACCGTTTTCCCCGGATTTGATGGGTGGCTGTCGTGGCGCCAGTGTGCGTTGAAATCATTTTCGAAAAAGCACCGAACGAGGTATGACGCGTGGCGGAAAGAGCGAGGCGTACATTGCGGCACTACAGCGGTGGGGCAAGGAGGAAGAGGAGCACGGTGAAACAGAAGAAGAAGAAACAGAAGCAGAAGGGCATAACGGAGACGAAGAAGAGGAAGCGAACTGCCGCTGTACACGAAGCACGGAAGACCAGCAACCGCGCAGGAAAGTAGAAGCGAAAGACGAGTCGGCATATTGCAGCGGAAGAGGAAGATGCTGACGGCCAGATTGGATCATCAGGGTACGTTATTTGTGTGATCGTTGTGGTGTTTCTGCTAACTGTAGTTGTTGTAGGTTGCAAGCCGATCGGCATGCATGAGTGGTGGAGTAGGAGAGCACACGGCACCGCCGCGGCCGACAGCTAGGTACGTCATGCTGATCACATGAAGCATGTTACAACATGTTTGATTTATAGTATGATGTATCTAACTACTCGTATATTCGTGAAGAGTGAAGGATGCGGATGGCACTACCGGTCTGGCGGAAGCTGAGAAGGCGGTGGATTCTAGCGGTAGGGGCCTTGTCAACGGAGGCTTGAACGCGAAGAAGGGAGACAGCTACGACTCTGCCAGCTTGTATGTGGAGGGCCACCAACTCGGTGAGGAAGACAAAGAAGAAGGCGGAGAAGAACTAGGAGCGGATGTGGACGATGAAGCGAGTGGGGTAGATCTACTCCCTCCGGTACGTCCTAATGCATGAGCTGTGTGTGCAGGTCTCTGTTTTTGCTCCCCGCGGCTTCATGATGGAGCCCGCGGGGAGTTTTTGTTGTTGGCGAAGTTGAACATGTTGTATAAGCACCTATGCTGATATGTTGCTATGTTGTATCTACTTCCTGTACATATTGAAGATACCAATTACTAAAAACAATGTAGATGAAGTTGATGAGCAAGCAGCTCAGTAGGCACTTGCTATGGAGTAAGTCGTACCATCGCCTAGCTAAGTTCAATACATCCGTGTGTTTTTCCCATGAAAGAAAGCATAGCCCTGTTGTATCGTTCAGGTTTTGGCCAGCTTTTCCTCATGGAAAGTGCGTTCAGAATAGAAAGGTCAATTGAAACTCGTGTGATATACGACATGCTATTTAATCGAGGCTCGCCACGCCGTATCTGACTACATCGACGTGTGCGGACAATTTCCATGCACATACATCCGGACTACTGTTCAGAAAAAGACATCGTACTTATTGTAGAACATACAAAAATCAAGTTTAGACCGGCCTTAACATGGTGTCTTTAACTACATGTTAAGAACGGGACACACCGCAAAACTCGTATCAATCCTGGCGAGTGTTGGGGGTTAAACGTCCTTTTCAGCGAAGTATTTTGCCACTAAACTTAGAGCATCAGAGCTATTGTCCCTGTACCTGAGGCAGGTTTGAACCCGGTCTGTTTAAACAGGCGAAAATATTCCAAGCGATCTGGCCAACCAGGAAAAACGCAGACTTGGTTGCCTCAGCGAACCTGAGCTTTGAATTCTGTACTTTTTAGTGCTAGCTAGAGAGTATGAAGATGACCATTTTCCCTTTTTCTTATAGATTTCTCAATACAAATACTGAGATTATACCGGTTGTTTGCTGGGACCCCGGGGTCACGCCAAACGTTTCAGATGATCATTTTTCGCGGTGATCTTGCTCACGCGGGAAATGCGTACGCTGAAGAAAACCTCCGCTTGCACTACTACATTCGTGTGGACGGCGTGGACCAGGAGCCCAACGCAACGGAGGCCGTCATTTTGGAGTCGTTTCGGTGCGTCCACTGCTTCAAGCCATGTACTTCCACGCGGGATCTCGCGAATCATATTCGCTATTGCGACGACAACCCGGACAAGGCGGCCATTGCGAAGAAGCGCAAAAAGAACAACGATCTGGGTGGACAGTGTGGAAAGTGGGCGCCACTTCCCCAAGAAGAACACACTTGTGAAGCACAAGTGCGCGAGCGACAGTGATGCGGAATAGGTACAGAATGACATCTCTAGCTAACGCTAATACAACATCCCATCTGCTGCTTTCACATTGTTACTTTTACTAAAGTGGATTTAATCATGGATCCAGATGGTTAAATCATGGATCCTGATGGTTATATCATGGATCCAGGTGGTTATATCATGGATCTAGTTTGTCTGATACTTGGATACGGGTGGCCCCAACTTGCAATTTCTACGCACTACAATGATTCATCTTAACAGAAACGTGAATTAGTCTCAGGCAGGATACTATCCGCACCGTTTACCCGAATAGACCATCACACAGTTGCTACTGTCTACTACGTGAGATAAACAATTGCTTCAGGTGACTTGGTGCCGGGTCAGAAATTCCTCCAATATTGACACGAGTAGCGTATGCAGCAATATGTGCGTCCAGTTTCCCGTCGCGATGAAGACTGCGGAGGTGCTTTAAAACCGAAGAACCGTTCTTTCGCTTAATTCCATTCTCTTCGAAGAACGAGTACAAGTTCGACTCAGCTTCTTGGCCAATGCGAAGAACATCATCAGAGTAAGTGTCGGCTGATGGGTCAAGAGCAAAACCGTTCGGCAGAAACAGCTTCATGAAGTTCATAACTTGCTTGTACGTGGACTTCTTTTGTCTTGAATCACAGTTGCCATAGGCGAGGGGTCTTATCATACCACTCGAACCAAATCGCTACTGGTGACCTGGCAGAAGCTTTGGAGCCACATGATTTTGTCTTCGGTGTGATTGCGTCTTGGACCACGACGTTTGGACGACGATTGACCTCGCCCGGCGCTCTGGAAAGTTGTTCACCACATTCAACACCAGTGATACGATCCTCCATATCACCCGTTTTGCCAGCTCTTGGTTCAGCGATACCAGTTCCCCGATCACACAGTTCTGGTGATTGATCAGTCGCTCCTCTTTCGTGATTGTTTTACACCATCGGCCACCACATCTTCGCCTCTGAGGGTAGATTCTTTTTGCAGCTCAGAGCTCCACGCCAAAACTTCGGTCTTCGAGATATTAAACGCGAAAAGACACTCTCGCATTCTGGTACAGTGGTTACAGTAATTAGTCTCACTCACATTATTTCTTGTAAGGATAGAACAACCTGGATAAACTAATACTTTTCAGATTTGCTGTGGAAGTTTTTCCATCAATTCTCAACCAATTGGAGTCGTTCGCGGACTATTCAAACCGTCTTATTCGCGAAAACAATGACGTCAGATTCAATTTCAACCAATTGTACAGGGGTCTGAAACCTATCCCTAGGTGTCATTATTTGCGAACACACACTAATTACCGTGACCACTGTAGCGTACGGACACATCGGATATCGATCGATGAGTTCTGGAAATCGTTGAATCAGTGCAGCAACCAGGACGTCTATCACGCGATCATTTATGCGCTTCTCCGGGTCTTGGGTGTTGATGCTAGTTTGAAAAAGCAGGCCAGCAAGACCAATTGCTTGATTCTTTGTCGCTGAGTCAAACCACGACAACAGAGGCACGGCTGGTTTCTTGCTAGGGTCCCAACCACTCGACATTCGGGACACCTTTTGGTCTTCGCTTGTTGTGTTGAAGACATAGGCGAATGCCTTATTGGTTGCAGTCATGTTCCATGATCCTCGATCAAAAATCCACTGGGCGCACAGTAGCGGATCACTATTCGCGTGTTGAGCTCCGCCACGTTGAAATGAGTGAAAGGTTAGATTGGGGTTGGCTTCGCCTTTTCCTGGGCAGCCGAAGAAGCCTTGACGACGCGGTTCACGTACGCATGAATCTTCATGTTACTTTTCGTATCTCGGCGCTCTTGCACTTGGCCAGTACCCGTTGTTTCGCTGATTGAGCAACTTGACAAGGCTTCAACGAGGGGAACATCAGTTGGTGCAGCCAAGCTCTCAGCGTTACCGTCCAACAACTGAGGAAGCTCAAGTACTTGCGCGGAAGGAAAATCTTGCATCACGAGCACCACAGCAATAGCGTGCAGAGGGCAGGTGATGAAGCTATCCCTGTCAGGAAATAGGAGAGCCCTTGCTCTTCGGAGGTCTTCACACGAATAAGACGGAAGAACACAACACCGTCCGCGCTCACCGACAGGCTACTCTTCGCCACATAGCCGAGATCAGAGGCACGGTCGAACGTATACCACATCAGCACAAGCAACGCAGCATCCTGGTAGTCTTTGGAGCTCGCCGCGTCGTAGTAAAGTCCATCGATCAAAATTCTCAGGTCCTCTTTCGTGCAAGCAGGCGCCTTCTTGACCACGCCTCCCTCAACTCTCTTTAGGCAATACCGCTCCAGTTTGGGCCATCTTGAGCAGCTGCTTCTCGACGACAGCGCGATGCTTGGGGAAGTGCTCTAGCAGCCAGTTCTTCACGTGTCGATAGTAGCTCATCACCGAGTTCCGGGCAAGGGTTTTCCCGATCTCCCGTCCACGAAGGCCAGGTACACAGCAAAGCGGTCCATCAGCTTCAAAAGACAGATCCGTCGTCGTCTCCGAGAAGATATGAAGCAATGAAGCCCATGTTGGCATCTTCAGACGCAATAAAACGCTCGAACGCGTTGATTGCAGTCTTCTTGGCTCTTTGGAGGCATCAGGGGCGAGATCGCGTAGGCTCATTGGTAGATATCAGTCTTTTGACGGCAGCGGCACAAATATGAGAGTGATACGCTAGAAACTAGTGGTCTGTATGCCCCGTTCAAATATTTCGTGGCTGCTGCCGACAAAATACGTCGGCAACGCGTCGGCAGGGGACACACCTAACCCTAATGCCGTTGATTGGTCAGACCAGTTTAATGTTGAGAGATGGTTGGTCAATATTAGTGCGCAGAGCCAATCTTGGGATTATGAGAGTATGCATTACTTAAGATAAAATCTGTGTGTCGGCAGCTTCACGATATTCATCCTTGTGAGGCGTTATGTTATCGACAGCAACCATCCTGCGCAATGAGTAGGAATGGAACTACCGTAGCTACGTAGATTTGTTGCATTACGTACACTGGCTTGCAGGGCCCAGCGACTACGAGCAGTTCTTTCACAGACAGAAGATCACGCACGTAGAATGCGAGTAGCTCTCGCCTACAAGGGACATCATCTAGCAGAGGCACGATGTGCCTTCGTGTATATCCTTGGTTTTACTGCGATAGGAAGCAATGAATTGCTGCAGGGCAGCCCAACAAGGGTTAATTCTGTCGGTTATACCGGCCTGCTACTGGTTTATAGGCGCTTTATTGTCGTCGCCCATTTTGTACCGGTATATACCAGTTGGCAATCGTTTGCTAGGGGTGCTCTGTCGCCATTTTTGTACCGGTTGGCAACCGGTTGCTAGAAGGCGCCATTTTCGTACCGGTGTACTTTAACTTAAAGTCTTTAAGTATACCAGCTTGCATCCTTTAGTACCAGTAGACGATGACCCGCAGTGACCTTATAGCAAAAGCATGCTGCGGCTGCGAAGCAGGCGCAGGAGATCACTTGGACGCCGGTGGGTATCGTAGAGTTGTTTTGGATATACTCCAGGAGTATTTGAGTTAATTAAGCATCAGATGCTATACAGATACTGTATATTTCCTATCGCAGCCTTCGCGTAGCCCTAGTCTTGATGTCACCGCTACGGTGATCTTGGCCGCGTTCAGGCACGCCATTTCTGGCTCGATGCCATTACGTCCGAGATCTGTGGATTCGGACTGACGCTGTGGGCGTCCTCACACTGCACGGTCTATGAATACTTCTAGCCTCTTTATGTTAAAACTTCGTCTACTTATTTGTACCGGTAGCTAACTTCGATGTACTTAGGTTTTCTAAATGCAAGGAATCTACTTAGCTAGTTCACATGTTAATTCCTCACGCAATGTATGTACAATTATACTGCCCCCGACTCTCGATCAGCATGCTCGCGAATCCTTTCCGAGTGACACTCATTCAGGCGGTCTCGTTCGATATCGACAAGCGTACATTCACCAACGGCTTCGTTGCCTCGTCTCTTTGATTTCTATCTTCCGGGTAGTTATAATAACGAAAGTTGCTACTACGTAGTCACCGATACAAAAAGGGTAGGGTCAATTTTAATGGCAGCCACCTTGTCAGATAGCAAGGCCTACGAAAGACCTCTCCTCATACGTAGGACCATAAAACAGAGTTTTTTTCCCATGCCCACGGCAGAGGAAAGGGTAGCAAAAGCTGACACAAGTGGGATTCGAACCCACGCCCGAAGACTGGTGCCTAAAACCAGCGCCTTAGACCGCTCGGCCATTGTGTCACAATATTTTTACAGATTACTTTATAGAACCAAAAGCGGACTAATATCCTACAATGATTTATCTAAAGACTTCAAAGTTGACCAACAAAGCAAAAACTTCTGCTTATAGAAACGCAAGAAACAGGGGAGGCGAGTGACTCGAAAAGTACATTTATGAGTAAGTGGATGGTCAATAGTTAGTTACTGAGTGAGTAAGTGCGTGAGTGAGCTAGTAAACGAGCCGGTGTAAATGGCCCCGCTACCCAATCTCTTCTTCCCCGGTGGGGCTAGGTCTCCTGTGTGGGCGTAAGAGCTGTGGCGTTAATGTTTTTATACGTTTATTTCCAGCTGTGTATCTTGGTCACGTCAGCACTTCAATAGATGACGTCGTAGATGGCGGCATCTAGTTATTAATGGTCTGGTAGCAGTACATGCACAGCCTTCGAGAAATGGATAGTTTTGTCAAACTGCAGAGTGGTTCTGGAAGTCTGGTCCAAGCCAAGGTTAAGTATGTGGTCTATGATATGTGAATACTACCGGGTTGGGCGGCGCCAACTTGTAACGGGTATGCTTCTGCTCGGGTAGTACGGTGTGAGGGTTGTGTTATGCGTTGTAGTGGCACTATACCCAGGATGTGGAAGGCGCGTCCATCTCAAACCAGGAGTCGACATTGGGGTATTGTCGTAAGACAGTGCACCGAGGTCACTAAGGAATGGTGTAACGCCCCAGGCTGGTTAACAGAGCAGGAAAAGCCCTCGCTCTTGGTAGTGGGAGGATCTCGTGCCAGAATTCTGATGTGACATTACCTCGCTACAAGCCGCAATTCGATCACCTTGCGAAAAACTTTTACCTTTTCGTCTTAAGACCTATGCCCCCCAGATTTACCGCATGCTTGGAGATGATCTTTAACATGAACATATTCTTGATGAACCGCCCGTGCTTGCCATATGTCGAAATTTTCATTTCTCGCTACGACCGTAATCGCACTTCGATTGTCACAATGAGCATGTACTGGCAGGGACGTGCACCATCGCCCAGCTTCGTTGGAAGCTATTGCGAATGAGCGGTTGTGTACTCCGTGTCCTGATGTTTTGCGCGATGTGGTGGGTCATTTGATACGTAAGATATCAAAACACATTGGCCGCAACTAGACAATGTTGGTGACCCAAGACGCGTTTATCCTCAGCGTGTCCATCTTGTGTCGTGCTAAGAAATACATCTTCAGATTGTATGGTGCCGACCAAAAACACCTTTCCTGTTGTATGATTTTTTAACGTCGTAAACTTCCGACACCGCGACCAAAAATAGCCTGTGTGGCACTTATAATATTATATCCTGCTCACGAGGTACCTGAAGCTTTCCGTGCATGTAATTCTGCAGCTCGCACACGTCATATGAAGAAGGACATACCCCTCCGCACTAAACTAGCATGGCACACTGGATGCCCATTGCGCATATTAAACGCCAGATCATCGCCAAGTCGGCCGAGGGCTGCCTTCCAAGTCTGCATCCAGCACAATAAGCAACATACTTCGCAGCTTTGTGCGCATCCAGAGCGACGTGTATGATGACGGACGGTGACTGAAACCGCTGAAAGTTGCCTCGTTGAGACTGGAGCGTTTTCTGGCCAAGTGGATACACGAATACGAAGAGCAAAACGCGTATTTGTCTCGTGCGTTAATCAAAAGTTGTTTCGGAATCTTCAGATCCAGCTGTGTGGCGCCTGGGACCTGCGGCTCTCTGACGAATGGCTCTTGCGCGTCATGGCTTGCGCGTCATGGCTTGGCATCGCGTCGACTGCGAGGTGAAGCGGCATCTGACAGTCCTCAAGTAGTTCGTGAAGGGTTCGGAGCTTACAAGAACTAGCTGATCTGGATTCTCCATCGGACATATGAAACGTTTGGCCGGACCCCGGGTTCCCGCACAAGAAACCGAGCTCGACTTGAATTATTTATTTAATTTTTGGCTGCCAATTGCATAGGACCAACAGTGCTAAGTATTGTTTTTTAGAAGTATCGATGCACAGCTTAAGGTTGCCAAATCATTCAGTGAAAGAGCAATTCGAGAAAAACTAAAACGTCCTTTTCAGCGAAGTATTTTGCCACTAAACTTAGAGCATCTGAGCTATTTTCCCTGTGTAGACAGGTTTGAACCCGGTCTGTTTAAACAGGCGAAAATATTCCAAGCGATCTGGCCAACCAGGAAAAACGCAGACCTGGTTGCCCCAGCTGAACCTGAGCTTTGAATTCTGTAGTTTTTAGTGCTTCTTCACGGCCTTGACGGTTGCGTCGGAGACCAAATTGTCGTTGAAGTGAAGGAAGCGAGTAATAGTCTGGAAGCGAGCCTGCTTCATGGATCTCGAGAACGTGCCACAGGCTGGCACCGTCCTCCACAGAAGACGAATGCGTCGCAAGACCGTCACGCACAGGATCAATTGTGCGAGCGATCAACAGACCAATTACGTGGACAATCTCGTGAGGTTGGACGCCTTGAAGAGCTGAAACGTCGCCTCAATTTCCGCGAAGTCCCGGACGGAGACACGAGGATCGCTGGCTTGCCGACGAAGTAAACATCCACGCCGCTCACTGGCCAATGCAGGAATGCTTAATGTCCGGAATCAGCTCGCCTCCTCCGTGATACGAGCCCACAGCCCCCCACACACACAAACTCGCCTTCGTACTAGTCTTGCGCCGGGGTAATGTTCAACTGATGTGTCGGCAATACCACAATACCAAATAAGCCCTACGAAATGACATTATTCTGTAGGATCGGGGCATACCACTAGGATCAGCATCATAAGTTTCCCACCCGGTTGTAGTTAGCTCATGACGCTGTTCCTCTGTAGTCGCAACATTGACTCCATCTCATCCACGGACTCACTTGACTCGTCACTCCTTGCAGCATCATTATCACTATCGTCATCCACGCCGAATTGGGCGGAAGCGTGCTCACCTTCACGTTGGTGAGCGTGAGATTTACCGTTGCATGGGTTGTCAAAAGTAGCAGGATGTGACCGTCTCCTGTATGCATGCCTCGGTCAAGATTGCGCAGCCACTCAGGGAAGACAACGCCCGGTATTCAAGTCTTTTGGCTCTTCATGTACTGGAAGACACAGCGGGGTTTTCCGCACGACCCAATTACAACACCGGCAACGCGTCGGTGCCATCCGCGTTAGCTGTGAGGGTTAGGCTAATTCTTCTTTTGTTTTTCTTGAGGATATTTCATCTTCTGCAAGCAAATTGAGCGAGTCGGTGCCATAGAGAAGCAAAAGTCCTGTTTCATCCATATTATATATGAAACGTTTGGCGTGACCCGGGTCCCAGCCTGCCCCGCCAGCTGTCAAAACAACCGGTATAATCTCAGTATTTGTATTGAGAAATCTATAAGAAAAAGGGAAAATGGTCAGCTTCAGACTCTCTAGCTTTCAGCCGGTACTCTTCTCTGCCAACTCTGCGCTTGTCGGAATAGACTTTAATTCTACTCAGTAAATACAGAATACATTGGAGAAGAAATTAGTATTCCGCGATCGTCTGTTCTCTATCTGGTTGTTTATCGTGGTGGTAACCAGCGGCGCTACGAATCTGGTATCAATCACGCAGATATGTCACGGGAAGGTCTCAAATTTCATAATTCCCAAAATTGGCCGATTTTGTCCACTTTTGACGACCTGGAGGAGCCAAAACTGGACTACAATATCTAAAAAGTTGTGTCAGTACCCTTCAGACATAGCCCAACAACCTCCCACAAGTCCGGGGTTCGAGTTTTATATCGACAGATTCAGAATATTTCCTGGCGACCAATCTATTGTACAAGTAGTTGGTCGGTAGTAGCCAACGAACACTATAAATTGCAGTGAAATAAATTACATTTCCAAAAATCGCGGCCCACAGAAATTTTTATGAATGAAGATGTATGGCAAAAAGATAGAGCTTGTTAAGGCGGACAACCGCCTCATAGAACGTCGGTTAACATTTCTTCCTGTGGAACTCGCAAATTGAGAAATAGAGCTTTTTCAGCTGTTTTCCCAAAATGGCCCAAATGGTACGTTTGGTAACTTTTCTCAGCTTCTAAAAGGAGTTGGTGGAGCTGCCTTCGCCTACGTCATAGTGCTTCGTACGCCTTATAACGTCACAAAAAACTGTGGGTGCAGCTGCAGTTGCCTTTCGAAGCGCGCGCGAAAGGTGGCCCAAAACGCGCACTTGGCCAAAATCGGCCCAAAATCGGCCAAAAAGGGCTAAAATCGACGTACTTTTGCCCGCAGACCTCGGCCCACAGAAATTTGCCGCCTGCGCCACATTGCCAGTCTAGAGCTGCTCTTCGAGCCCGATCTTTTTCAAAGTGATCTTTGTATACAAAAAATTAGCGTGGGCCTGGCAAATTGAGAAATGCCGCGATTTGGCCG